>CAJNOQ010000092.1:0-78673 GCA_905250885.1 Didymodactylos carnosus
ATAGATCAAAAAAGAGAATTTTTTTATGTAGTTTTATTTTTAATGGTTAGTATATCTAATGAGGCTTCAGTTATCAGTTGTACCGGTTTATTCCGTTTTTCGTCAGATTGTATAACGTGTACACATTCTGACAAACTCATATTGCAGTTAACATAAAGATTTCAAAGGTCTGTTTTTATGAGATTTATTTTGTATAGATAATCGCAACTTCAAAAGAAGGAAAAGTATATTGCAACTTTTGTATAACAACCAGAAAAACATGATTTTCACCATCTGAATATTGATAATAATAAAACGACTTAGATAGTTCGATAGATTAATCACATCCTTACTCTCACTCGTATATATAGGTTGCGATTATTCTGCGAAAGTACTTGAGTTCACAAAACAAAACAAGCCACATCTAAGCTATATACAATTGTTTGTTTGTCGTTCAATCCTCGTCTCCTCAACTTCATCTTTTCTCCGATTATTAGCAGAAATTCTTTGCAATAACAAACTATAAATTTGACTTTTAAATTGTATATTTTTTCTTTGCAATTTACTATCTTTTTCAAAGTGTAAAACAGGCTTGTTTTCAAAAATCAAACGTACATTTTGTCATCAGAAAGCTTGTTAACAGTGCTACATTTCAGTTATGGTGCAAAAGAAATTCTCAGATTTTCTCTATCAAGAACTTGTTTCGCTTGTTTTGTTGTTCTGGCTCTGTAGTAATGTAGAAACTAATACTTTGTTTCAAAAATTTATTGAATCTAATATGTTTGTTGTTGACCTTTCTGTAGTTTCGATTTTTGTTTTCTAGTGCAGAAAAAAATACGATTACTATGGAGAAGAATGTCTGCTGCCAGATGAGAGAAGCTTTTCCATTAAATTTTTGACCAATTTTTTCAGCTGAGGAGCTTTTTTCTAGCTCGAAAAATGTTTCCTTTTGGCGTCCCCTTACATCTATCCCTTATATCTGTGAAATATAAAAATTATGAGGTTTTTGACGAGAGTGTCGTCAACTTTCATTTTTTGATGTATTATTAGTGGAATACTTCCGCACAGGTCTAACTACTTCATATACGGCTGAGAATCAAAAGGATTTGATTATATGCATTATAGTAGTACCAGAAGTATGTAAAGACCCCTAGCCGCTCCCTAAAATACTAAATCTGAATATGCTTTTAAGTTAGCTTAGTAAAATATTCCGACAATTTTAAAGCGCCGTCTTCCTGATAGTTAGACAGCGTTGCGAAGGTTGTATGTTTTCCGATTTAAAATTCCAGGTTTTATCTTCCACATTTTTTCCTGGAAAGATGCCCATACTGAAGATCACTTTCGAAAAACTATCAATATGACGATCTGTTCCCTTACTCGCTACTTTACAGAGCTAAAAAACCTGATTTACTCAGCGAGTTCTTCATTATTGTTACTGGGTTGAAAATTTTAATATATATCCCAGTCCTCACTAATGGATGACTCAAATTTTTTCTAAGTAATCTTTTCAAGAGAGGAAGCAATACTGATTACAAATACAAATATGATTTTATTTTTAATAAGATATACTTGTTGCAAAATAGATTTTTTAAGTGGTATACTTTACCAATCAAACGTTTTATAAAAAGTTATGAACTAATAGTTAGTTTGTACGTAGACATACATAATTTACTAAGCTCTTCCCGGCTAGCATCACTAAAAAGTTTCAAACTTTGTGGTAAGTGCATGGTTCACGATTCTGTGATTCGGAAAAACTGTCAAATTTTCTGGCTGCGAGTGCCAACTTCTAGCGTGATTTAAACGAAGAACAAGTGATGGATTTTAGGCAACTGTTGATGCTCTACACGACGTGCATAGCCAAATTCATTGGACGTTTGTATCATGTGATGTGAGCGGAGCTGTCTGGACGTGTTGAACTATGAGGATATCGATGTCACGTCAGAGACTGTCTGTGTGACTAATGTACATTACTTTCGTCAGCTCAGATTAAATGTTTAACGACCTTGGTGCATTATTTTCACCTTTTGTAAATTTTTACTTGTTACTACTTCTTGTAGACGTTTTCGAAGAAAGCTTTCGATTGTGTTATTCAAAGATTAGTTGTTGCAAAATTAACCAACAAGATTTTCGTTTATCTTTCATTTGACGACTTTGCTATAGTTAAAAACTAAAGGAAAGGTTATTTTGAAAAATCTGCAGCGGGTAAATTGTCTCATTTAACGTTTTTAGCGTTCAGGATGATTATCCACTGCACGAAAGTAAAACTGATAAAATATGAAAGAAAGCCTTCTTACCACTACGGACAAGAGGGAAATAGCAATTTCGGTATGTATGGTATGTTATTCTGTTATGCGATATGTAACGGGTATGTTCGGTATGTTGAGTAGTATTCAAAAATATGGAGATTCAGATCCTCCACTTTACCAGCTTTTTCTTTGTTTCATCAGAAATTTAAGTTTTTTGATACAAGCACAAACAAATTTAGTGAGGAAAGTATTTGGGTGTGACCGAGAGAAAATAGATTTTATTCTCAAACAATATAACCGAGAACATCCCAAAAAATAATGTTTTCCAGGTATAATATTCTTCTCCTTTTACTTTAATATTTTGCTTATAGTTAGAGTCGATGAAAGAAAGAAAAAAGTTAACCTGTCGGAACTCAGGTTTTTAATAGATGATTCGGTGGTTTGAAGGAAAAAATGGCTAAAATATGAAACAAAAGGGCTTACACAATTTACTGCCAGCGGATTTACTTTCCCTTGATTACATTTTTTGAAAAAATCTAATTAAAATAGAAAGTAACCAACGGAAAGTAAATCCATTGGCAGTAAACCGTGTACTTGAATAAAAGGACACTGCTAACTTGGGAAAGAAGTGACATACGCTCGCATGTTGATGTTTATTTTTACCTCTGCAGACTGTAACCATCACAAAAATATAAACCGAATGCGGGTGGATCATTTTAGACATGTAATTTATCCGGAGTCGATGAGAAGTGAAAGCGGAGAACATGCATTAAAGTCGACAAGTTAACAAAAAATTTTAATTCTTAGACGTTCAACTTTCTTTTTAAAAGATCAACTTATGTATTTTTAAGAAAAAAACAACAGCTTAGTAGTGAAAAACTTTAGAAAATGAATAAAAATACCAAACTTGTGCTGGATTTTCGACTTTTACACATATTTCTTATTCGCTTCCTGTTCTGATTTCATCGGTTCGAATCGCAATCAGTGCATGACTAGAGCATTTGGAAACAATTCCCGTGTTAATCACTTACTACTGACACAAAAAGGTATTAGTACTAAACCAATCTGAACGGTAAGTAACCCATTTTATGAACGTGAAATAAGGGGGAAGCTTGATTCTTAGCAATTCATTAATCTGCAAAGATCAGAACTCCATACTTCTCGTGTGTGACTGGTGTGTGGTGGATATGTGATCGGTATGTCAACGGTGTTTTCCGATATTAGTACTGCTTTTTCTTCCCTAGATTACGGGCCAGTTTTATGGAACAGCTGATCGCTAAAAGTAATTTACTTCTAATTTACGATCATGTAAAAACCTGTGCAAAATGGCTGAGCGTTCATTATGTGTTGTATAACTTAATGATCTACACTGTATCACTACACTATTGAACGGAAAATCGAAAGAAATATTTTTGAACAGCGTTGTCTGCCAAATTTGATAAGTAACTGTAGAAGTTGTACCAAAATTTGAGCGTGGTCGTATCTTGTTCGATAAGGTGACAAAAAAACAGAACCTAAATGTTTTGAACGTTTTCTAATGATAAGTGGATTATGGTAAAATTTTATTTTCTGTCCATTCATCATCAAAATCTACTATGAAAAGAATCTTCATTTATTTTTCATTCTGCTTTCACAAAAAACCGACTTTATCTTGAAAATCTTCGTTGCTATTTTGAGAAGTAAAAGCAAGCAATTCATTTTTATCCAAAACCATGATACCTTCCTTCTGTACAGTCTTTTTTATTTAGTATAGAATCTGTTTTAGCATTGTTTATTTTTACTTTTTCTTTATATATTCTTTACGCTTGATATAATTTCCATTGATATCCATCTATATTCAAAATTTAGACACTTTACTGATGGTTTTGTTTTTTCTCTTGACTGTATAAACTTTATTTGTTATCGATTCAAATTCTATAGAATTGGCATAACAAAATAAACATTATTTCATTTTAACTTATAATGTGGCGAGTTAGTTACTTTTCGGTACAACGATGAGCTTTCAAAGAAACGTCACAGTTTTGATCCTAATTAGCACTGTGCTATTAAGATTTTTTATTTAAATAATCAGTTGTTATGAAGATAAAATTATCATTAGGTTGATGTTAAAGATTACTGTTCAATGTAGTTATGTAATGCGTGTGAAATAAAACTAAGCATACTAACAAAGTATGCTTTCTGTTCATTTTTGTTTTGTTTTTGATAAAATCGATCTTTCGTTTTTATCGTACAGTTCATTCTATTGTTCATCGATCTGTGTCCATTTTTATACTTTCAAATAAGTTTAATTCTTTTGACGTTTATTTTTAGATGGCAAGTCACAATCATATTCACTCTCACAAGCATTCGCATAAAAGTTGGCTACGACCGACGAAAAGTTGCAGACTCGCAACAGTTCTTCTACTTACAATCGGTTTCTTCTTTGTTGAATTAATTGCCGGTTATTATGTTCATTCGGTGGCAATTGTCGCTGACGTAAGTTGAATTTGAATGACTACTCATTTGGTGGTTATTATTACCAAAATATTTTAGGCAATTCACATGTTATCTGATAGTGGTGCTCTCGTAATAGCCATGGTTTCACTTTGGGTAAGTTCATATTGCCTTTGACGTGAATTATTATTACTATAATCTTTTTAACGTAGATTTCGAAGCGTAAATCATCTAAAAACACATTTGGATCGGCTAGAGCACAAGAATTGGGTAAGTTCTTTCATGATATTATCAAACCTGGAAGCATACATTTGATCAAATTCTTTTTATTTAGGCGCTATGGTAAATTGTATATTGTTGATGTCATTATGTTTTTCTATATTGGTACAAGCCATCAAACGTCTTGTACAACCAGAGCCAGTAGAAAGAACTAGACTAACTTTTTATATTGTCGTTGGCATCATTGGTTTGGCTATCAATGTTTTGGGATTACTCATACTCGGTGGTAAGTAATTTAAAATCAGCAGAAAAACACTTTCCAGAACAAAACTATTTTGGATTTGGATTTTTTATTTAAACTAGGCGATATGGCACATGGTCATTCTCACGGTGGAGATAACAAAAAGAATGAAGCGCTTATTGAGGACGGTGATCATTTGTGTAATGATGAAGGAGTTCACCAGGCACTGAACAACACAGCAGTTACATCACCAATATCACAACCCCTAGATGATCTAAAACGTGGTCATTCTCATGTTAATGCTGCTAAAATAAGTAGTGTCACTATTCCATTGAATTCAGTTATTGTTGATGATAAATCTGAAAAGAAAAAGAAAAAACAAGGCAGTAAGTAAATTTAATAGCTGTACTTTAAATCTTCACGAATTAAAATCTCATTTTTAGTGTCTGGTGGACAATTAAATATTCGTGGCGCTTTTTTACACGTTTTGAATGATGCTATTGGATCTGTAATTGTTATTATTAGCGGTCTTTGTATGAAAAAATGGCCTGATACATCATGGGTAAATTTTATTGATCCCAGTGCATCTTTATTCATGATTTTGTTGATTGTGATATTCACAATTCCATTATGTAAGCAACATATTGATTTGATTTTCCTGTGAATTAAATTTGTTTCTTTTTTGAAGTGCGTGAATCAGCATTAATTCTATTACAAACCGTTCCTACTCATATTGAAGTAGCTGATTTACAGAGGCGGCTTCTTGAACAGGTATGTAAACAACCGATGATTATTTAACTATATATTATGTTTATTTTTTCTTTCTCAGTATTTATGATAAAATTAATTTTATAAATTTGTTTGTTCAATTTTATACTTATTTTAGATTCAAGGCGTCTTATCTGTTCATGAATTTCACGTACGGAATGCACATATTCTAAACGCTTTTATAGTCTAACAAAAAGAAGTAACTCTTCTTTCTAGGTGTGGCAATTGTCTGGTTCAAAAATTATAGCATCAGCACACATTCGATGTCATAATCTTCATGAGTACATGACTATTGCTGAACAAGTGAAAGACTTTTTTCATAATGAAGGTATTCATTCAACAACGATTCAGCCAGAATTTATCAATGTAAATAAACATATTTTTCGTCACTTAAAATTATATTTTATCTTGTTGTTTTATATTCATTGTAGGAAGAAGTAGCACCCAGTATAGGCAATAACGATTGTATATTGGAATGTTTAAAAGATTATAGTATTAACACATGTTGTGGACAACCGTCAGCATACGTTAAATTTCGAAATAATCGCGATAGTGGAAATGATAAAGGTAATTCGTCAAATCTGAACACTAATATTAGTCACATTTTTCTGACATGTTACTTTTTAGTAGACGAAAATAATATTGTGATGCCAATATAACAATAGTTGGACCTTCTAGAACAAATAGTTTTGTTGAATAGTATTTTTCTATTCTTATCACATATACAAAATACTTGTCAAATATGAAATATAGTTTACTTATTAATATTGTTTTCTTCTATAGAACTGACCTTTACTAAGAAAAATATAGTTAAATTTATTTTTTCTGTGTAATTGTTGTTCAAAGAGTGAAAATTAGACTCATATATGTGGATTGTTATTTAAATTTTTCTGATTTTTCTGATTTATTTTTGTTTTGTAAAAATTTTGCTCAATATTGTGCCAGTAGTCGTTTAATATAATGACTTTTAAACTTTATTGTTATGCTTGATTTTTCTATAAAAGTATCTATTTTACTTCTGTAATTAAAACAGTGGTCTATTTTGTACTGACTTCATTGAATGTTGCTTGTTTGAAAAACAGCATGTTTTTTTTCAAATTAAAAATATTTTTGTAATATCGCGGTGTAATAAGAATGATATAATGTGTTATGTTCTTTTTTTTTTGTATTGTTAGTCACCGTTGTGTATACATCTAACTGCTGTAAATTAAATTTTATTGTGCTCCTTTTTTTGCACGTTTGCTGCTTTTTTGAGCATAATAAAAACTGTAAAGATACATATACTAAGAATTACTATTTAAACAAATCTTAACTCGAATAAAATCTGTTATCATTATCGACATTTTATGAGCATTATGATCTAAATTATTTTAGTTCTTGAGCAACTGTAAAACAATAATATGAAAATACTCTAGATTATTATCTCTAATATCTTTTGTACTCCATGAAATCACTTTGATCCAAATCTAAGATAATTATGTAGAGAAAGATGGAATAGGAACACTCTCATTACTGAAGAAATACTGTTTTAAAAACTTTGAAAATCATCTAGACAAATTTTACGCTACTTCTTCCCCCTCAAATTTATGCTTGTATTCATTATTGAGGATGAACAATTTATTTATTTGTTGATCATTCATCATTTTTTTCACTTTTCAAAACCTGGTTGATAATTTGTGTTGATACACATCTATTAATAACATAAACGTTGAAAATATATTTATCGATTTTTATTTTTAAAGAGCAGTATTACGGTGACACAAGAGATGATATTCAGATTGTCCTTGTCCATTGTGCGTAACAAAATAATTCTTTCAAAAATTAGTTTTCTGTGAACGAGTCAATAAAATGTAGCATCGCTTGTTGATATTTATTTGTACTTATTTTAACATTGTTATTCTAAACCCTATATTTTTTCTTCTGTTTTCATACCTCAAAATAGTTTTAGCATATCTCTATGGATAGAACAGATGGAAACATAACGAAAATCATTCGTTTGATATCAATGTAAGTATGTCTCCATATGCTAAAAATTGAAAATATACATTTTTTTTTATATGATATTGTACCATCATTAAACATCGATATTTACGCATTTGCTTCATTTCTTCAAAAAAATAAATCTAAAAACAAAAATTAGACTAATAAATTCAGTGGTTCCTGTATTCTTTTCTTTTTTTTTTATAGTTATTAAAACCAGAAAACAAAATAGAGAGAAAATATGTTTCATTTCCACTTGAGTAGTATAACTCTGCTTCACGACTCGATTATATCAATGTATATATATGCAAAAGGAGAACGACTATTATATATATATCAATCATATGTATTTATATAGTTATCGAGTTATTATTATATTGATACAAATCATAGAACACAAGCAAAAAAAGTAAAAAATATATATTCAAAGAGAAAATGAATAGTCACAACAGCAAACCGCACACCGATTTTTATGTAAACTTTTTCATTTTATAATTATCATCAAAGTAAATATAATAAAATTTAAAAATTAGTTTGCCTAGTTATCTCTAAAAGAAGAGCGAATTTTATATGTATATTGATATAAATATATATATAAAGTGTAATATTCTCTCTTTGTTAGTATCTCATAAGAGCGATTGATTTTTTTTCTGATTAATTTTTAGCTTGATTAGCCATCAGGCTCTTTCTTATATGGCCAAAGACTTGCATATCAAATCTACAATGATTTTTATAATCGTAGTAAATAAATATATATATATATATATATATATATATATTGATAGAAAAAGAAAAATATCTATGCAGTATAATAACACAAAAATAATAATAAAAAAGCAAGGTTTCAATATGTTGTACGGATGATACATACAGCACATACACAAATATTAAAAAAAGAGAACACCGTATTCGAGGTCACCTAGAAACTCTGAAAAACGTATAATGAAGTAAATATATACACAAGAAGAGATACTAGTGAGTAGTCGTTTTAGTTGTAGTACATAACTCTTCTCATTTTTTTCATTTAACAAGAACGTGTTAATATACAAATCGTTATTGTAACAGAGTTAAATGTCATTGTATTGTTGTTCGGCCTATGTACGCCTTTTGTATACACAAGATAGATAAATAGATATATATGTATATATATATATATATATATATACAATAAAACGGTATATCAATGTTATTTCATTCATCTTTAAATCGAAAATAAAATGTTCCTTTTTCTTCTTCAATCATCATTATGTCTGTATCTTCTTTTTTCTTCGTTCGTTATATTGTTCGTGTTCCATTCACTTTTTTTTCTATTTGAATTAAAAGATGATTCTGCCATCTATTTGACCAGGTCTGTAGTTTTACCTGATAATAATAAACGTTGAATCATTTTTCGTAAATAACGGATGTAACAGGTCAAATTGCCGGCTGCTATGATGCTTTTTTATTTTTTTGAGTTAAAGCTGCTCAAAAAGTTTCGTTGTGATATGCAAAAGGTAGGAAATTTTGTGTAGATTTTATTCTTGTGTTCCTTTCAAGATAAGCATTTGCATTAGAATGTCGAATATAAAATTTTATTTGCTTGAGTTTTGAATACAATATAATATATTGATTTTCTTCTTTTACAATATATTAATACATCGATATGTTGATATATTTCTGTAACAAAAGTCAAAAAAAAGAATCGACATGAAATCATATCGAAAGAAAAATCAGTAAAGCTTGAATTTCAAGCATATATTGAGAATATGTATTATCCTGAGAAGACAGAAAAACACGATTTCTATGTACAATCTTTTTTAATCGATCGACGATGAATGTCGATATGGCAAAGACTTTGGATGAATATATTTAAGTCAGAATAGTGCACCTCAACGTTCAATCACTTCTGGCGATAAGTTTATCTCCTTTCTCGTTGGATCAGGGCGTGGGTGGTACAATATATGCTTGAAATTTAAGTTTATTGAGATTTTTTCGGGAAAAGTTTATTTTGAAGTTTTATAGAAAATCTTAACCTACCGATTTATAAATATGTGTGACATTTTTTTTACAAGTATTATATTTCTAATAATTTTCAAGCAAACAGACATCGACTTGACATCCGAAACGTTGAACTAAAGTCAGAGAATTTTCAAACTACTTTTTTAATTGATATATTTTGTTCGAAAATTTGGTTCTAGTGATAAAATGTAGAGAATTTGTTTGTGTACGTAGTTATGTATTTGTTTCGTACATACTTGTTTGTAAAAGCCGAAATGTGAGAAAAGGCACATCAGATTAATAAGATGGCATTTTTGTCGAGGCTCTTCTTGAAAGTATGACTGCAAAAACTTTGTTTTTTTGTATACCAACAGATGCACAACTTTAAACTCTACAAGATACTTTCCTTTTCAAAGATTAAGTTGTTTTGATAACAAATCCTGAAACCAACAGGTGGCCCATAAAGAATTGTGCTGTTAGTATTTTCAAAATTTCGGCTCCTCCTTATACTTGATTGAGCTAGTTTGTATTACGAAAAGATTCCCCGTTGAATTCTCTACAAAAAATGTATTGACTGTTTTATTGTAAAATCCGAAGATGCAAAATGCCATGAGAAAATGTGAGAAGTACAAAAATGTAGAAAAAATAAACGTATTTTCTCAACGACAGCGAAAGTTTTTTGAATGGTTTCACAAGCATTAAAGTACGGTTTCAGTATATTTTTGGGTGGTTTCAAATACGCTCTTTCTTATCGTGTAGAGCGAAAAGCGTTTGAATCTAAATATCCGACGCAAAGATTAAAATCTCAGCAATCAAGTGAAAATAACAAAAGTGGTTACCTTTTTTCTTTTGCGCGGTGGAATAAATCAAATTCATTTTCCAAATCTTAGGGATCCGATCATAACGACTAATCATTTGTTTTCAAAATTAAAAGAATCAGTCTGAATGGATCAAGTTTGACTAAGCTTTATGTGTTTTATTGGAAGGCTCAAATTATTGGTAAAAAATCGTCATTTTTTGAAAAATTGGCAAAAAATAATGAAATTCTTGCGCCCTCAATTTTAATTGAAAATTATTTAAATTATAGATGAAAAATAGAGCTTTTCGAGGCATACACAATGGCTACTTCAGCTTTCCTTTCTCACAAACTTTTAGCAGATAATACTAAAAAATACTGTAACTACGTTTATTTTTTCTACATTTTTATACTTCTCATATTTTCTCATGGCATTTTGCAATAAAACAGTCAATACATTTTTTGTAGAGAATTCAACGGAGAATCTTTTGGTACTACAAACTAGCTCAATCAAGTGTAACGAGGAGGTGAAATTTTGAAAATACTAACAGCGCAATTCTTTATGGGCTACCCGTTATAATGCTGTCATAGGCGAAACAAGGCAAAAATAGTTGACAAAAGGCTATATCATATTCATTATCATAACACACTATTCAAAAATTTCATTTTCCGACAGGGAAACTTAGAATTTAATCTACTTTTTAGTACCGTCTCCAGTGACAGACAACAAAATTTTTTGAGCAGCTTAACTTAGGCAGAAAAGCCATCATAACAGCCGGCAATTCAACCTGTTCCATCCGTCACATCTAATATATATGTAAGTAGATAAAATAACTGAAACTATTTGATTATTGCATATACAATTTTTCATTTTATGTGAGATTTTTGAATGTCGATACATACCAATCCAGCATTTGCTACTACATAAGATTCTTTGACTATTTGTGATAATAGATATTAAAGATCTTTTTATTTATAGTGAATAAAATCAAAAAAGTTTGCTGAAGTCTCAAAATACATACAAAACGGTGAACATTGTTCACTTTTATTTTATCAATATTTTTACACACTGTCAATGGATCTTATAGTTTCAAATAAAGTGGAAGGCTGGTATTTGGTATTAATATAATCTCCGCTGTTTGCTATTATTGCCAGGATAAACGATGAAGTTACGTTCATGTGTTGTAAAATTCTATCTTAACAGTTACCAAGTACAAATGGATATGTGTTCATATCCTATTCTAACTGGATGTTAAATATTAATAGATTCTGATTGAATTTGAAATTCCATTTATTTTGCTATTATCATCACTTTGTGTAACGAATATCTTTTGTATCTATTCGCTCTCACATAATAATATTGCTTATATTTCTACAGAGCTCGTATGCTGTCATTTTCGGAAATTATTCAAATCTATTACATCAAAAAATTGATCGAAGTAATTAAATCAGCCTTTATTATTTTAGAATACTGTATCCTCGCCTCCTATTAGTATTTAAAATTCGTCAAATTGCGTAGTACTTTGTTTTAAAGTTGGAGACAATAGTTCAGATGATCTCTCTGCATATCGAAGTCTTTTTTGTTCTTGTCTGCTGCAATCACGATTTCCGCATAGATATAGATTGTTATAGATGTGTGCGTTTCCTTTTTTTCTCTTAGAGTAAAAGTTTTCTGCTGTTGTTCAGTGGTATACATTTTGTCTAGTTCGTATCTATATAGAGCTATATATATATATATATATATATGCAGAGAGAGATATAAAAAAAGAACTCTAATGTGTATACTATATAGACTTCACTTTTTTCTCCCTGTTTCCGAGGTTTCAACGTATAAATCCGTCGTAATCGATATATATATATATAGAAAGAAAAAAAAAACGCAGAATGAAAAGAAACCCTGAAAAAAATCAGTTGACACATAATATACACTTCTTTGGAGAGTTGAATCTAAAACTAACCACCTGATTTTAGAAAATAATCCTTCACCTTTCTAGTTAATAACTGAGCGAAGACCACTTTCAAAATATCAATCGCCTGTATTTTATGTCCGAGACGATATGACTAACAAAGATTAGTCGTTTTCCAAAAAATATGAAAATTATCATTGAGACAATGTTTCACTGACTACACTTGATCTATATCATATAATAAAAAATACTTTTTTTATTAAATTTTCGAGACACAGTTGATTAAGTTAACAAATATCCTCTATGGTAATTTCGACATGTGAATATTTTAATACAAATACATTAAAGCTCGATATTATTGGCCATATGCTCTCTTAAATATGCTTTGTCGCATAATTAATTGTATACTGTTATTATATGGTTTTTTTTTCTTCTACCGTTTTTTTTTTTCAAACTAGGATAAAAGAAGAAACTATCCTATAATAATCATTAATTCGAAGTAAAAATGTAGCAACAGTTCTACTATTAATATTATAGATACGAAAAAAAGAGTGAACGACTAAAAGAACTGTTCACTCTAATATATATATATATAGATATATATAAATTTCTTTTTTTGTGGGAGTTCTATGTTTTTTAACTATCATCTTCATCCCGCTCTGGATTGTAACAATATATATCTATACACTTATTTCACTTATACTATACATTATCTATATCTTGAAATGAACTTTCTCTATATATACATGAAGAGTAAAAAAACACCATATATATATATATATAAATGAGAAAAAAAAGAGGGAAAACACAAAGAAGAATGAGTTTTTTTTTTCAGTTTTTTTTACAGTCGACTATATGAAATATGCTTCTTTTTCTTGTGTGTGCTTAGATTTTTTTGTTTAATACACACATACACACACACAGTGATATGAAAAAGAAAGAGAGTTATATGCCTACTACTATTTTCAAAATCAATGTATTTCCGAGATGTATAGTCGGTGACGATATTTTTTATGTGATGGCACATACACGCACACTCCCGTCGTTATTGACAGACAACAAGATTTTTTTTTACAATTTTTTTTTTTTTTTTTTACTGAGTTTAATGACAACAAGATAATATGTCGTCTTTTTACATCGAAGTAGGATAACAGCTTAAAGTAAGTTTTTCTCAAGCGTTTGTGGTAGGGTAAAACGTAACGATATTTTTATAAAGATTATTTCTGAAGTAATGTAACTTGAAATGATCGTCTATAATATTAAATATTGAAGTTTTTCTCACTCTCTTAATACGCTGCTATATTTTTATGTACGACAAAAGATTCGTACTACGTAGGTACCCATCCTAACTGCTAAGACCTGCAAAAATATCAGTTCAATATTTTTTCTTCATCAAATTGTCACCTATCTATAATCAAACTCTATACCCTAACTCAGTAAGAGTAGAAATGTTCATCTATAATTTTCTAGTTTAATGAAATGGCGAGTTGTCGATACTTCGATACCAATTTGGATAAACTATAACTATTGACAATTTTTTAGTGATAAGAAAATGATGTAAAAAAAAACATCGTTTTTGTCTTTGGGAAAAATTTATTGCACATATAAATATTGTGTACATTTCTCCTTCTATTGAATCAGTTTTGTACTTTTTTTCTCATCTGTCTCTATCAAACGAAAAGAAAACATCACAAAATCTATAACACTTCTTTTAAAAGTAATATTGTGTTTGTCGTTAAGAATTGCATTTGTACCTGTTGCATTTTTTAATAAAAAATAAACATTATACCTTACTCTTTTATATAGACCACAAGATTCCTCTAATATTACTATTACATGTATATTGAATAAAGTATGCGTATGTGCGTGTATGTGTGTAAATTGTTATAACAGAAGTTAAACGAGAAGTTTTTTTCAAAATCCAATCCATTAAAGTTAAAATTTTTTCATACATACCAACAACGAGCGATTCTCTCTCTTCATACCATACCATATACAACAACAGCAGTCATTCACTTTCTTTTTTTTTGTATTTCAGAATAACGAAAAAAAATTGTTGTGGTATGGCAAAAAATCACATCATTTCAACAAACGATAATAACAATTTCAATTTGAAAACTGTATTTCGTCGTGAAAAATCCATGGAATTTGAAACATCTTCGATTGCAGATAATGATCAAATTGAAGCTCAACAACAATTAAGAAAAAAACGTAAAAATATTAAATTGGAAAATACCGAAACTTCGAATGATGATGAAACATCAGATGAGGACGAATCTTTACCTAACAACAGTGAAATGACAATAGCTGATGTATTGGCGTTACGACAAATCGAAAATTCAACACAGATGAATAACGCAACAAAAATTTTCAAACAGATAGAAGTAGAAGATGATGATGTCGATAATCATATGAAGCCAGAACCTATACCGAGTCCAGGTAATTATATTACAAACATCTTTTGATCTGATTAGCAGCCGTTTATTCACTGTAGGAAGAAAAACATCAAGTTCATTGCATAAACTGAAATCATAACAAGATTCTAGTACAAGCGTTGAACAACAAACTGTTTCTTCTTTATATGCAATACTAAAACATTATATCAGATGAACTCTTTAAAACTCGTTAATGTTAGATTATAAAATGTTCGTCACTCTAGACAGCCACTTTTAAGTTCGAGTTTATTAATTATAATCTCTCTAGACTGTGAATCTATTTCAGTAATCGTTAGTCTCAGTAATTTTTGGTACTAGAACTATTTCCATAAAATTAAGATAATATTGGGTTCATTAACAATGTTTCAACAGCTATTCGTGAACATTTATTCATCTGACACTTTAAATAGGATCATGGGAATAGTTTATAAAATGTTTTCCAACTAATTACTATCTCTTATATTTTTGAACTATTTTTGAACATCTGATGACCAAATTCAAACACAATATATTTCATGCGGAGAATAGCGGCAATAATGAAAAGAATTTTAAAGTAAGATATCATCATTTTATTTTCAAAATATCTGTTACCATTTCTAACTACTATCCTATTGACAATTTACATGAAGAACATCACTACAATTCCAACAGACACAAGGTTTCAATTTATATCAGATAAATATCAAAAAACAAAACTACTTCAGAATTCTTTTCAATATAAATTCATTTCTATTGCCGCTATTCTGCATGAAATATATTATGTTTGAATTTGTCATCAAATATACAAAAATAGTTCAAAAAAAAATATATAAGAGATTAGTTTGAAAACATTTTATAAATTATTTTAGTGTTGCTATTAGAAATTTACCTAACTCTAACTTTTAATACAGTTAAAATTAATGTAATAGTCTGATAAATTTGGGTTTGGATTTGATGCATCCCTAGTTGTATCCGATGAGCATATGTCTGATGAGTATTTGTCCTAGCGAGCATCAGTCTATGAGAGAAAATTATCAGACGAGTTTCATTTCTCAGAGAATGTAAGTGAAGACGAATGGGTAAAAAACTGGACCACATCCGGCATTTATGAGTACCGAGGTTCTTTCAGAATAGTATAGAACTTGGTTTAATAACGACTTAATCTCTGTTTATTAAACGTTAAAAAAGAATCACTCTGCTATTCTTCATCAATTATTTGATGGAAATTTTTTGATATATTTTTAGTTTATAGTCGTCACATTCCATCTACAACAAATAAAATTCCATTATCTTCTAACAGTGATGCTGTAGCAAAACGTCCAAAACGTAACCAATTTCCACGTCTGCTTGCCGGTGATGATTTATCGAGTGATAATGATAATGATAATAATAAATCAACAATACCAACTAATAATTATGATCAATCGAACGAGTTAGGTTATGATTTTCAAATATCATCGGACACCAACTCACACAATACCATACGAAAGACTAAACACGACGTAAAACGTTTTGTCATGTATATTGACGAAAAGTTTAATGAAAAATGTCAATTACATAAAATTAAACCGGATATATTATGTAAATATTTGCAACATTATTTTGAAAATACAAAAAAATTTGATGGTACCGATTATGAACCAGATACCTTGCGTAGTTTTCTTCTAAGTATTGAACGTTATTTAAAATCAAAAAAATATGAATATAATCTAATGGAATCACCTATCTTTCAATCGTGTAGAAATGTTATATTAGTTAAACGAGATCAATGGCGAAAGTTAGGTAAAACAACATTTCAAACAAATATTGATGTATTTAATATTAAACATGAACTAATATTACGTGAAAAAAATTTAATAAATCGTGAAACACCAGACGGTTTATTATTGGAAATACTTATTAATAATTCAAAATATTTTGATCAAAAATCTATGTCATCATCGACGAATAATAATGGATTAGAATCAACAGTAAATAAATCATTGTTATGGGGAGATATTGAATTAATTGATGATGAATATTTAGAGTATAATAGAAAACAAACAAAAATAAATGAAGCAAGTTTATTTAATAATACAACATCTTCATCATCAAAGTCTGTAGTACATCCACGTGCATACGCTAATCCCGCCGATTTATCAATATGTCCGGTACAAGCTTATAAATTGTATGCATCTCATCGTCCACAACAATCAAATACGCCCCAATCACCATTTTATCTTGTACCACGTATATCAAATTTTCAGCGAGTTTGGTAAGTAAATGTAAGATTAGCAAAACAATTTCTTATTTATTTTATATATATTTTTTTTTTTGACAGGTACAAAACAATGGCAGCTGGAAAACATCGTCTGGATCAATTATTACAAAATTGTATGTCACGTGCTGGTATACAAGGAAAATTTCAATTAGGTTCAATTAAAAAAGGAAAAATTAAAGATATACTTCCACTACCACCAACAACAATAGATAACAAATCATCATTACTCTCTCTCACAATACCATCTGCTACACAATTTGAAGAAAAAGGGATTCTCTTACAAAAACATCTGATAAAACGTAAACGACATAGTTCTCCTCCATCTATCGAACAACCATTAAATTTATGTTTAAATAATACCGATGATGATCAACAGAGTCTATCATCTTCTGTGTCACCTCCATCATCGCTCTACTCAACGAATGATTGTAATAGTAACAGTAAAGATGATTCAGTAATAAAAATAGCAACATCAAACATCAATGATCGAACACCATTATTAAACGGTTTGTTAAAAATGTCGACGACCACAACCGCCACTATGAACAATGATATGACGAATCATTTTCTTGTTATTAAAGATTCGTCATCATTAATTCAAAAACATGACGAAGAACCTATTTGGGATGAAAGTGTAACGTTTATATTGATGGCAGTAGCGAAACAAAAAGAAAATCGGATACAAAAAATAAATACGTTAAGAACATATTTAGAAGATAAAATGGGTGTTGTGGAATTTTTATGTTTATACCGACATTTTAAATCCGAACCAAAACTAACATTTCAGAATACCGTATGGGAACAGTATCAGCGTTATTTGCCAGTTTTATTTACGTTACTGACATTAGATAACACAATAAATTAAATTCTTACTATTTTGTCATTTTTAATCTCGATGTTACTTATTTTTTTTTTCGACTATGTGTTATTATATGTGCAGGTATAAAAACAAAAATTAAGAATTGAAGTACTAATTGATGAATTATAAGAGATAACTTCCCGTTAAAGTACTGAAAAAATATGATGACAATGGAACAGACATTTGATGTACGATAGTGCATATTCATCTGATCTCAGATACATTCCAGTGTACACATATTCAGATTTCAAGAATTAAAAATATCTAAAAAATCCTGACATTCGGTCGTTAAAATTTGAAGAAAAAACTATTCAAACTGAATTGGTTTGATGCCAATTGATATAAGTGCATAGAAAAAATGAAGCCTTGAGAAGCATAGTTTTATTTCGTACAACAACATTTTAGAGCTTTTTCTTTTCACTCCAAAAAATTTTGATGTACCCATATATAAAATATATCGAATTTTAAAATTTAAATAAAAAACTTTATACTCTTTTTTTTTCGTTTTTTTGTTTGCCTAAAAAAAATGTCAACTTCTTCAGGCATACCTATTTTCGTTTTATTCATTATTTTTTTGTTCAACTAAAATTTTGCAAAAAAAATTTTATATAGTTAAGAGCCTTTGATAAAAGGCACTCGTTTGAATTCTTATTCACTCATATGTTAAGAGTTAACTGTAAAATTTCTTTAAAAACATGTGGGAAAAACTCATCGTTTTTAATTATACTATTTTTCCTATTATTACAAACATAAGAGTAAATGTTGAGATGATGTCTAAAACGACTATGATTACGTCAAGATAAATATAGACAAAAAAACAACAGTCACTAAAAAATTTTAAAACTAATTATTTCTATATTAAGTCGATTGAATAAACCGAAAGGAGACTTATTGGTTTTCATTAGAAAAAAAAAACCGTTTTTTCTCTTTCATACACTTTTCTCTTTTGAGTTACTTACTTACTTGTTTTTAAACAACTGTACTTACTTAATCGTCGATATCTGGAAGAAAGATGATTCAACCGTGATTCAAATCAGAGGTGTAACCGGTACCGGTCACCGGTATACAAACTTTGTACCGGTACCGGTCGTTACCTGCTTATCTTGATCATATTTTGCCTAAATACAAATACTTTTTCCTTGTTTTTCTTTACTGTGAACTTTATTTTATGTTATCAAAGGAATAGATTAATCTTTTCACTTTGATTATGTATAGCTGATTTTTCACACGCTTTTTTTTACGAAAACAGCAATCCAATTCAATCTTTTAAATTAAGAAGTTTATATAAGTCGAGAAAGCTTTAGTAATTGGAATGAAATTTTAGTGGAAGAAATATGTCACAGATGAACTGAATTTACACGATATTTTTTGGAAAAAATCGTATTATACCGCAAAATACCAGCAGTATCGGCCGACCGATTATACTTCATACTAATGCCGGTATACCGGTCGGCGTTATAATTCGTACCGGTACCGGTATACCGGTTGTACCTCTGATTCAAATGTATTTTTTGTATATGTTAAGGTGTAATGAGTACTACAAAATGATCAAAAACAGTAGATATCTTGTTTCTAATTCTTCATGATAAAATTTTTAGGCTAACTATTATCACTTTGTTATATAGTATGCTGATAATATGCTCTGTAAATTAGTTGATTGACTCTACTGCACAATTTGTGATGCATCAAGCAAAACCATATACATACTGTACAGTATCACATAAATAATTATCTTACAAAAAAACGACAAAATTTTTGAGAATATATTCAACTTTTGAAGTTCATAGTGAAATAATTAAAAAACTATGATAAAACTAATTTCAGTTGTTTCATCTACAACTCATAGACATTCTATTATCTGTTTCATAAATCTATGAAGTAAATATCTATAGATGACACCTTACACGGATAAGTGCCACATAATCATATTACTATTTATAACATTTACATTTTACTGAACAAGCTACACTGAAGTAGCACGTTAGACTTAGCATAGTAACTCGAAATGAACAAAAAGAAGAAAGACCAAAAGGTGACTGTACTGTTCAAAGGCGAGAAAGGAGCCGTGTGGAACAACTTTTCAGAAAGTAGAATAATAGAATTTGATAAATCAGAGTCTTTTATACAATAAAAAATCAGTAAGAACATCTTTTTATACTATTATTTTCTTCTTTATTGTACGATTCTCAAATTCATTCATTTATTTTTAACTTTTTTTGAACAGTTAACCTCCAATTTAGCACCCAACATACAGCATTTACAGACTCTATCAGCTGATTCATTATCATATTATTGCGATACGTCTTCCAAATACGACTTTTTAATATTAATGCAGCACATCTGGTCTATTGTTCCTGGTTGTTGTTACAAACAATACTGAGAATAACTGATGTTGTTCATTTTTGGGATGTTTCAAAGTCATTGAATATACGATTTTTTAATAATTTTTCAAACACCTTTATCGTCAAAATTCTCGTTAAACGAGAAATGGTCAATTATGAATGTTCTGTTAACCTGTTAAACTAATGAAGCCGTTTTCAGTGCACTTGCGAAGATTTTTCTAGCAGACAGTTATTTTTTATTAACACTAGAACGCCCGGAAATTTTCATGACCTAGAACGCCCAAAGCGGTCATTTTGACCATTACTGTTTTCATTTTTAATTTTATAATTAAAAACGGTTCTGAACTCAAAAATGAATTAAAAATTCTGCAAAAACTGATTTTTGTGGGACACATTAAAAGTTATGACATAATTTATTTTTAAGTGCAGTTTGTTTCATTAGGGCTAAAAATCAAAAAACGGTCAAAATGACCGCTACGGGCGTTCTAGTGTTAAAGAAGTGAAACATTTATGTGCGTACACTAATATTTGACAGTCAATCGGAATTTAAAAGACTTTCTATCGTCAATTATTTTGACAGGCAACTCATTCGTTGTGAATGTCCTAAACTAACTACATATAACAGTTCTCAGTTTCTTACAGTCTATCAGATCAATTACTTACAAAATAGTCATCACATTTATTGTATTGATGAAAATGTTCAGCAGAACAAGAAAATTCCAAAAAATCTGATGAACAATGGCAAAACTTAGGATAATGAGATCTCCACTTTTCAATCAATTATCATCAGAAACTCTACGATGAAATTAATAATATTATTCAGGAGTAACTAACAACCTAAAGTGAGATAACATTCATATGCTATATTGAGAAGAATGTCACTACAAAATCAATATTTGCTTAATTTTTTAAAAACTTTCTTGCTATTTTTTTCTTAAAATACATCTATAGATATGTAAAATATCTATAGCATATCCGATTATTAAAAAAGAAAACAAAGCAGCAACAACCAAAGATATTCTAAAGCAAACACAAAAAATACACGTTCAACGAGAATGAAAATCAAAAGAAGAAAAAATAAAAAACAAGATCTTCTTTCCAAATGTTATAGAGTTTTCTGATATTTACTCTATGAAATAATAATAATAATAATAGTAAATAGATAACTTTGTTCATTATAACATACTTTTTTGTTCGAGTACTCAACGAGAAAGAAAAAACACACATGTACGCAAAAAACAAAAATAGTAAAACTAATCAACGATCAAGATGTGCTGCGATATCAAAATATAGCGAATTACAATTACATGTGAGAAAGAAAGATATATACTTTAAAAAAAAAAGGAAAATTTATAAATGAACAAAATTTTTTAGAATAAATCATATATGTATCGGTTTGCTTCAGAGTATTATTGAGCACTCGATCGAATAAGTAGGGAACTACCAGCATTTGTACGAATCGGTGTATTTTGTACAGATTCAGATCTAAAAGTCAAAAATGATTTTTAAAATTCGTTACTATATAAAATAATTGCTCTTATTTACTTCGATATATCATAATTACTTAACGAATTGGTCGAGCTGCTTGATTGTTTTTGTTTCGAACGACGTTTTAAAAACGAGAGTTTTTTGGATAATTTCATAGATGAAGATGGAGATTTCATCTGACCTTTTTCACTGGGCATTGTGTTTCCTGGAAGAGAAAAAAAATGAATAAGATTTTTTTTTTTCAGTATAGAAGTTTATGAACCATCAAGAAATATGAGTTAGAAAGCATTACATACTGTTTTCTTGTTCAACAGTTATTTTTGATGAATTCGATTTCTGTTCATTCGGTTTTTGTTTAAACAAATTTTTAACTGATTGAGAAATCGATCGACTACGACGTATGCTTGAATCGTTTTTTTGGGGTGAAAATAGAACTTCTAAAAGTATCATCAAGATATGAACTGTAATTTGGCATATCGTGGGATACTCATGAATAAAGTGTTTTCTGTCCTCTCACTTGAACAGATAAAAGAAACTAACTATTCAAAGATAAATAATACAAGATAATCTATCAAGACCAAAGAGCAAAAACGAGTGAAAATAATAAATTTAATATATGCTTTAAAAACCAAAAAAAGAGTGAAAACCTATAAAGAGTTTGTAAAGTTAATTCTAATGAAATTTATTCAACGAATACGCTTAAATTCAAATTCATCAATGGTATCATGTGCTCTAAAGAATCAGGTCAAATTCATACAAATAATTCTTAGAAATACATTAGTAGCCAAGCACCAATAACAATAAAGGATGGGTCGAGAATTACTGAAACGAACGTTTCAGTAACTCTATCAGTAATCGTTTCAGTAATTCTGACCAACCCTTTAGACTCAAACAATCTTTCATTCATGCGCATTAGCCGTCTTTACTTTTATGCACCTGGAGCTGTTAGCATAAAACGCAGTGATAAAGAATACTTACGTGGTCTGGGACCAGGTAGGACTAAAACAATGAATGTTTTTTATGTTCGCTAGCGATTGCGATGAAAACTTAAGATATCTTATTCTTTCTTCTTAGCTCTAAATTGTCTATTCATATTTTGGTTTACCTTCTGAAAGAGTGTACGGTGAGACCGGCTCGGATGATAGTGGTAAATTATTGACGCTGCTGTTTGGTGAACTTGTACTAGGATGTCGATCTTTTTTTCTTTTCGGTAATGCTAAATGTTTTAATGAACTCATGAATGATTTTGATTTTGATTTTGATGGACGTTGTTGATCGCTGCTTGTGTCACTCAGTATTAGTGACTTTTTTAATCGTGTTGTTGTATTACGTGGTAATGTAAATGAATAATCACGACTCTGTTAAAGAAAAAAAATATCAATGGTAGAAAAGATATTTTCCGGTAACAAATATGCCTACTTCATTTAAAGAAGAAATCCCATTGAAATTATCATTTTTACGTGTGCTACGATGAGGGAGTGTACTTGAATCGAACGCACTATCGTCGAATGTTCGTTGTAAATATTCATCGTCATGTTTACTGACTTCTAAACATGAAAAATAAACAAATGAACAACGGATTTCATAAACTAGATACCAAACATGTTGCGTAATGATTGAAAAGTCGAATGAATAAAATGTCAATCAGAGAAATTTAGAGCACTCGCAAAGGTTTGTGAAGATAACCAGACGATATTTGTATTCAATAGAAAGCATAGAAACGTCAGCGATAATGGTATACATGGCCATCCATTGACTGACCGCTTATTTTAACTTTTTACACTGTATTACGCAGTGTGGCGGTTGATTATGCATTACATGTTCAATAGATCACCGAGTACTTATTTACAGGATCTCAATACTTTAGATTTTATAAATTATTTTAGTAAAGAGCTATAGCTTAATTTGAGCTGTAATAGATATGAAGTTTTCTTTGCGCTGTAAAACTGTTCGAAGCATTGGATTTTTGTAGGCGCAGCATAAATTATATTTACCATAAGTTCTGCAAGATGAAGCAATTGATAAAGACTAATTATTTTTAGCGGGAATGTATATATATTATCAACTATTGTTTATCTCACAGAAGCTCTTCTCAAACATTTGCCATTGAACATAAGTAACAAATGACCATTCATTTATTCATCACATGTGTTTTGAGTAGAACAAGTTATACCTATTCCACTAAAGTGTCACATGACGATTAATTCAGAGCTGGGCAAGTCAAGTCACACTTGACTTGACTTGGTCCAAAATTTTCTGGGTGTTTGGCTTGACTTGAGGAATTTTTTTCAAGTCAAGTCATTTCTAGTAAAAGATTTTCATTTAAATTAGACTTTTTCTACCATGACAGTGAGTGTCTGAGGCTATAAAAACTCTCACCCAAAAGGTGCTAGCAAATTTTTGTGTTCTGCCTAATTTTAACCAGACCTGACTTGACTTGGAAGGCAAAAATTTTTCTGATCTCGACTTGACTTGATCTGAAATGTTTTTTTGTGACTTGACTTCACTTGTGACTTGCAAAACTTCTGACTTGCCCAGCTCTGGATTAATTATTTTGCAATAGATAATTGAATTATTGAAATACAGGATAAGAAAGAAGAAAACAAATTCTCTGGTGAAAAGTAACACTCACTTACTTTCTTGTTCAACTTTTTTTTGAAAGATTTTTATCTTTTGATATTTCAGACAAGCGACTCTTCATTGAAGAATCGCTTGTCTGAAATGAAGAGTCTTCAACACTAGTCGACAGTTCGCTCGGTCTGAAAAGTTGAATTAGCTATGCAGTTTTATCAGGGATGAATCAGAGTATGAATCAGCTCGAAACTCGACTGCAGTGTCAAAATTTATAGGCAATATAATCACGAATCTGTTTGCTAACTTCTGTGTTATATATAAGGTACGTTATAAATCATAAAGAAGAATCTACAAAAAATTTTAAAGATTGAAATGATAAGTGACAGAAGTCTCTCAAGAAAATGGACAAGAAAGCGAATTAATAAATACTCCAGGGCATTTCACGCAGTGAGAATGAAAAGGGAAAATACATGATGCACTGCTTCCCTCGTGAACAAATAAAAGCGTAAATACCTCGTTCAAAACTCGAATTCCCATATTGGCTGTCATCAATACTTTCAATATCATATCCGTTTTTAGCTAAATGTGTTTAAAAATAAATATAATTCCCGTTGTTAAATGAAGCTGTCAGCAATAAAGCAAAACAAAGCGTGTATAATAATTCAACGATCATCCACTTACCTGCCAATGCTTCGTCTTCCGTCACTCTAGAAAACTAAAATAAAAGATATAAGTGTTTTGTTTAAATTTTTATAGTCGAGACTGTACTACTAAACATCTTTAATTCTTCCTATTGACTCTATTAATTAAATAATGTCTCGATCTCAAAAGATTCTCTTCAAGTTTTTATAAAATTTCTTTCTGTTTCATGTTTGTGTTCAATCTATAAATTACTCAAACCTTTCATACATCACGTTGAAACCAGCAAATTAGTTTACTTTTATTTAAAATAAAACTATCCATGTATTCTGTGATTCTCAGTGGAGTCAGTTTCTGCTAAAATGTGAACGAACAACGGTATAGTAGCAATACCATACAACGACAAATCTTCATCAAATACCATCGTGCAATAAACCAACAGTTCATAAACGCCAACTGCAGTCAAGAAAGTGTCTGATATACTTTTTTTCATGCTACTCAATGACTACCCCAACGTTGATGAATACACAAAGGCAGACACTTTTGCAATTAACATTATAACTCACAGAAGTGTTCGGCTTCCAGTTTCTACATCATTTGTCAAGACTTTGATTGAAATGAGTTAGATGCTAACTTATTTTCATTTTTACATTTATTCTAGAGTGTTTCGCTTAATTTTAGCGTCTAGCCTATTTCGATGTGCAGCTTTCAGTACAAGTAACAAGATGAAATATAATTCGCGATTAGAATAAAGTAATAAAACTTTCTTGATCGAGAAGTGGTCATCATCGAGCAATATAAAGAAAAACTTACATTTGGTATTTTGTTAATAATGTTTATTATGCTGACAACGCAATAACAAAATAATCATGATACGTCTTTCATCAAAAACTATTAATTAACAACTAATAGTTCTACTATATACCTTTTTCCACAAAAAGGAAAAAATCAAGATGACTATAAATTATTTTGCGTACTCAAAGCTAGAAAGTTAATTTAAACATAAATATATTCTAAAACCGAATTTTACTTGAGGCGTTACTATTGGATACTATCAAAAGCAGCAGTATCGAAAGTCGATATTATTGATCTCGATAATATCGAAATCGATAATATTGAACTTCGATATTTTATCGATGAGGAAACGTGAGAAAAAAATTTGTGAGAGAAAGTACAAGAAAGAGATAGCTCTTTCAAATTGTTGGTTCTCAAGCTAAGTAAAGTGATAGATTTTGTTTTCCGGGTTTCTATGTAATCAGATATAAAGAAATTCAGTGGCACGGTGGTTAGTAGACACCGACTGTATGCTAGCGCCATCATTCTGGTTAGGTCTAGTAATCCATATCGCTTATAGAGAATTTTTTTTTTGTAACATAATACATCTTCGATAATATCAAAATAAAGGATCGATAATATTGCCATCAATAATATTGATTCCAATATTATCGAAATCAATATTATCAATTTTCGATAGTTCAATAAAATATTGATATTGATGCATGCCTAGTTACTTTCTCTGCTATCTTTTCTTATGGACTACGGATGCGCTATTGGAAACTAATGAAAAATGGATAAATTTGTTGTCTTTTCGTGAAAACTTCCTAGGACTTGTTCATTTTCCGAAGGAAAAGGAAGTTTGAAGTATAAAGTTTATATACGAGAATTTTTATGGTTTGCAGATGGTTTTTTGTCAGTAGCTGTAAACACACATTTTAGTAGCTGTGAACACCATTCCAGTGGCTGTAAACACAATTTTTAGTAGCTGTAAACTTTCGGAGTTAGCTACCGAAATGTGTATTTACAACTACTGAATGGACCAGTAACAGACAGTGTATTATTGATCTGATGTTGTTAAAATTATTACAATATATTATTACAGGTTCTATGCTATAGCCCAACAGTTCAATAGGAAGTTTTCACACTTTTGCTTCGTAGAAGCAACGCTGACAAGCTTTTTTGTATATTGTTTATGACAAGACATCAAATACTCAAAAGTTCAATTGACTGTGATTAATTATTTCTCGAAATTCGTTTTATCCATATAATCACTTGTTAATTACTCCTACAAAATTGAATTCAGGCATAATTTTTACACACATTATTACAATCTCTTATAAATATTGTTTTTCGGACAATTATTCTAGGCCAGTTTTTCAGTTCTGACATACGCTACTTTATGGAAACAGAACGTTAAAATCAGTTTCAAGCACTTTTAGTAATTAGTGAACAGGTATCTATTTTGAAAAGTTAATCAATCGGATTGAATTTTTTATTCTTGGTTAATCATAATTCTCGTTACTTTACAAATAAGAGTGGTATGCGTTATATTACATAATCATACATATAGTGATTCGATGAAACTTCAACAAACAGAATTTTTTTAAGAAGCTTTCAGTCAGTGTTTTTTTAAAAAGAATAATCCATGGCCATTTCATGAATAACCTTTGAATGGTGAAAGCTAGACAACTGTTTTTTCTGATATGGAAAGAGGAGATTATGGAGCACCTTTTTATAAGAGGAAACCTTTTTAGAAATTTTTCAACAACGGGCTTTTCAATGCATTTCTGGGAAACTCGTGCATAACGGAAAAATTTAAAATACCAAACTAGTGGATTTTTTACATCAGTAGATAGAAAAAAGTTTGCTCTTCAAAATAGGGTTTAAGCGACCTCTTAAGTTTTCGTGGTTGAGGTGTGGCATCGGATTTACTGGAAGCCTCATGATCGATATTCCCTTAGGTGTGGTAATCCAGAAAATGAACGCAAACATAGGTTATCAGCCACACTGAGACTCGTGGCAGCATTTGTTTTCCGAAAAGAATTCAAAAACCTAGTGAAAATCTATATTAGGTGAATTAATCCATTTTTGCCTATTTTCACGTAAAATTAGAAAGTTCATAACTTAGTCAAAACCAATCCAGATTACCTAGAATATCAAGATATACTCTCTTTTATCTGCACCATTTCATGAAATTCAACAGAACTTTTAAAAACCAATATAAAATACGTAGGTTGTGAAAAGGTTTTCTAGAAACCTTCCGAAGGAAGAGAATATTTTATGCTATTCTTAATCACAGAATCATATTGACGAGATAAAACAGAGTATATCTTGATACTCTGGATCGGTTTTGACTGAGTTATGAATTTTCTAATTTTACATAGGCAAAAATGGATTAACACTAGAACGCCCAAAAATTTTCATGACCTGGAACGCCCAAAGCGGTCATTTTGACCGTTACTGTTTTTTTTAAAAATTTTATACTTAAAAATGGTTCTGAATTCAAAAATGAATTAAAAATTGTGCAAAAAATAGTTTTTGTGGGACAAATTAAAAGTTATGACATAATTTATTTTCAAATAAATTGTATGCAGTTTGGTTTATTAAGGATAAAAATCACAAAATGATCAAAATGACCGCTACGGGCGTTCTAGTGTTAATTCACGTAATATAGGTTTTCACTAGGTTTTTGAACTTTTTTCAGAAACAAATACTGCAAAAAACAAAAGTTGTTGAAAAATCTCTAAAAAGGTTTTCGCTTGTAAGAAGGTGCTCCATAATCTCCTCCTTTCATATCAGAAGAACCAGTTGTCTAGCTTTCACTATTTAAAAGCTATTCATAAGATGGCCATGGATTCTTCTTTTTTAAATGGACAACCGTTTCTCGATTTTCTCATGACAGAAACTAATCTACAAACGTGTTTCTTTAAACCTTAATTAATCGACCACAGATACACGATTAGATTGAAAACTTAGTTTAACATCTTTACATTTTTCTCCATTTAAATTTTTCGTATGGTTGAGTTCATGTCACTTTGTAATTTAAAAAAAGTAAAAAGCCAACGTTAATTACGAAAGAAATGCTTTTCTTAAATGTTCTCGTGATTTATATCGATGTTGTAAACGAAATATATAATCGTCGTTTTTAATTTGTGTAGATTTTGTTTCGTGTGATAACTGACTCGTTGTATCAATATGATCATGAGGTATAGAAAGTGACGCTACTGCATCATTAATATCAGGGAAAGATCTTTTCCTGAATGAGAAATCGCTTGAGATTATCGGGGATGATGGAGACTGAGACGCTGTTGTAATCGAAAAAGAATATTTTTGCTGTGAAGAATCTGATAATGTAAAATCATTACTAATTAAAGATTGACCTGGCATAGACTCTTTATCAATGTCTATTGTCGAGCTATTATTTATTTGATTTTCATACGATAAATGATTGTCAAATGATAATTTCTTATGTTTAATATTGTCAGTTAAACTTTGACTTGAGTCTCGTTGTTTGTCAGTGATTAGATCTGAACATGAATTTGAACGTAGAATGGTGAGTGGTTTTAATGGTGGATAGCGTCGTTGATAATTTTGTTTTAAATTTTTTGATTTAATTACATTTGAACTTGTACATAAATTAATAAATATATTTGTTAAATTTGTTTCACTTCGACTATAAACCATTTTGAGCAAAATTTTACTTTAATAATTCATATAAAACGTAATTTGTATAGTCACTTACACTTCATCTTATTCACCTGCATATGATGATATTGACTCTTTTTTACTTTGCAAATATGAGTGAGAGGCAAAAACTTTTTTTGACATATCGATTAAAAATATGTATGATTTCGCTATGGTTATTTTTCTTTTACTGTTCTTATGATAACCTACTTATAGTCTTTTGTTTTGTAATATCATCAGAAACGCATCACATATTATTTCTCTTTATTTTGAAGACATGATAAAAATACGAATAAAAGCTTCTGATATTTACACGAGTGAGCGATAATTTATAATTTTATGTCATACGAGTAATATTAATGAAAAAAATATGTCGAAATTTTTAGTAGTCGTATATGTCAGTTATTTCGTTGTAGGTAGAAGAGAATAGAGGTCAACGATAAGAGAAAAAAATCTAAGATGATCTATTATAATCCTATATTTAATCTACTTCGATAAAATGATTCATTCATTCAGCCAACTCACTGCAGTGAATCAGTCTTTCATTCATGACAACAGATGAGCAATAGAAAATTACCAATTGAAAAAGTTGTTTACAATGACAGAACGAAAGAAAAAGTCATGCATCTCCAGTATACTCTAAATTATATTACAGTTTAATCCTTTTAGAAAAAATAAAATGGTTCTTTACAATTATCAGATTCTATCGTAAAATCTTATAATTTCCTCTTACACTTTTCCTTATGGAATTAAGATAAAATTCAATTAATTGTAGCTGCACTTTTAATATGACATAGCATAATTATCAAAATTGAATACGAAATTTTAGTTCGATTTAACTACAATATTTGTCATGGGTATTATATTCTATTATTAAACTTATTAAATATTTGAAGAAGAAAAAACATGTGATACTTGAGACCCGTTTCTTTTTAATATAGATTAATAATAAAATATTCATAACTAACCACGTTATTAAATTAAAAATAAAATATAACTGTAGACTTTCGTTTGTTTATACGATGAAAACATTTAAATATAAATAAGAGAATAATTGACACCGTTTTTATCATTTTATTAGAGACGTTTCGTTATAAAATGATAAAAACGGTATCAATTATTCGCTTATTTATATTAAAATATAACTGATCGACGTATATCAACAAATAGAATATATCGACTTTAGGGCACAATGATTATAGAGTAAGAATGTTATAAAGGCGTACAATGCTTTACACGACATTAGAACGTAACGGTATTAAGACTTCAGAATACGTCTTAATACATATTTATCATTAATTTATCTTTTATCATGTAAACGAATATACGTCAAAAGAGAATGCTCGTCAAATCGTTCTACTATTTCAGAATGTAACCGTTTTATTGCTTTGAGTACGTAAATATCACTCAAAAAGGTAAGTTAAATTTTTTTTATCTATACTAATCCCTAGAATAAATCTTGAAATATGAATTTAAAGCTACTGATTACGTATATCACATCTCTGAAGTATGAAATGATTTATTTAGCGAGAAAAATTTTTTTGTAAAGCAAACAGAAATTTTTTTATTGTGCAGGAATGAATTTTGCTTCATTAATTCCAACGGAGAGTGCTTATCTATTTTTCGTTTCAGTTAGTTGAACAAAAAACTTGATAGATAAAAACAATTATAATATGAGCTTTGAGAAGCTTACACTATTTTAACGAAAAACCGCTGAAGAGGCCACAAACACTTTTTGCAAGATATTCTGTTTACTATTGCTTATCCCATTTTGCCTGTTTTGCTGTTATGTTGTATATATTTTCCCCTCTAACACACAAACTTGATTTTTTCAGGTGAACTGGAAAACGCAACGTCGTTGCTCTTCTCTATATTTTGTGCAACAATTAATTGAAGTTTCACAATGGCTCGATGTTTCCCGTTTTCATTCATTTTCTGTTGACTTCTTGTGTTTAGCTTTTCAACGTTAGTTTATTTATGAAAACGTTGTTGTTATGATATAATGTGTGAGCAACATTATATTACTAATACATACATGTATATGGTTATAATTTTAACGTCCATTATTATTCATTATATAATACTTCTGATTAAAACTGTTTGTCATGTTGATACATGCAACTATTTAAAGTTTTGCAATTATAAACAACAAATATTTAGGAAAACCGTGCCAAAAGTCGTCGATCAAACTCTTAGAACATACTAAAATGCTAAAAACCGTTATGTTTTGTCATTCATCTCTCACTCTGCTTCATCAAAACTAACAGAATTTTAATTATGATTTACATCGCTTGCTAATCTTGCTTGATCAGATTTCTGGCAAAAAAAAATTTTCTCGCTGAATAAATCAAATCATTTTCATAATTCACAGATGTGACATATGTAATCAGTAGCTTTAAATTCATATTTCAAGATTTATCCTAGGGATTACTATAGATAAAAAAAAGTTTAAGTTACCATTTTGAGTGATATCCCTCCCATCGAAGTATAGTATATCAGGAGCGTATGCTGTGAATATGTAATTAATGTACACACGTTGTTATACGTAATTCAGTGTCCTAAATACTCTGGAGAGGAGTAGCGGGTGAAAATAGCCATCCATCTGGGTATTGGTGGTGTAGAGTTGTCTGATGTGCTCTATCGACCTAGATGATCTCAGACTGGTGAATTTTGACGTCTTTTATAAATACTACACGTGAGTGTGATGGTATCGTTGCGTCCTAATGTCTGGTAATCTGTATAGTTCGATACATGATCAAACAAAAACGAACATAAGCAACAAGAAATGAATAGTTTTTCATCGAGCTAGCTCAACTTTTTTTTTTTATCATTTGAACTATAATTACTAGAAGAGAAAAATTAATGTTTATCTTACTTCGACTCGAATGATACTATTTGGACGATTTGGATTAATTATAACATCTTGTTTATAAACCATACTTGTTACATAATGAAATGGTATGGCGATCTCAGCATAGAGATGTTCTAAATAATCCAATATATTTTTGGAAAATGAACTTCTACATCATTCATACACATACTACTCACCGAGCAACACTTTCTTCCCTTTTCGATCAATAATACGTATTGTAATTTCATTACTTTTTTCATCACAATCACTAAAAATAAAAAACGTAGTATAACAAAAAGATTTGTTTTATATTTTACTTACAAGTAAAATTTTTCATTCCATTTTGGATTTGGTGCTTTTTCGACCAATGTTTTATGGATTTGCTTTGGATGATTTAATTCCATTGTACAATAAAGTTCGTTAGCATCTATAAATCAGTTGCACTGTAAAAGTGATTTATTAACTCTTTATCTTATTCATTTAAGTTTATATACGCTTAAAAGAGTAAATTCAATAGAAAACATTATTTTGTCTATCTTTTCCTAGTCATTGTTTTAAACGAAACAAATGATTTTCATCTCAATCAAACAGAAAACGCTGAAACTTCAATATAGAATTACCATGTAGATTACTGGCTTTTCCAATTCGTACAAGTAGTTTCTTTTGTGATATACTGTCATTCCGTTGTAGTTGTTTTGTTGTAGTCGATTTTTTATAATTGAAATCAGGATCCTTGGGAACAATTTTTGGTGTATTATTGCATCTATCTTTATCGATAATTTTCGATTGTGTTTCAGAAATACTTGTAGTTATTGATTTGTCACAGACGGAACTATCTGAATTATCCAATGGAGATAATGCTGAGTAAGACTGTAACATTACAAAATAGAATGTATACGGTGTGCACATAAAACATTAACCCATAATATATACCTTATCTTTATCTGACACCGATGATGTAGATAATGGTGTTGTTACAACATCGTTATCCGATATTTGAAATGTACATCGTGCAGTTGCTTCATGAATACAAACTAGAACTGTACGTTCAGTCGAATTTCTTTCATTCAACGTGACATTCTATAATAACCAATGAACAGAGTAAAATATTTATTTATTATACACTTAGTATTTACATTATTTGGCTTAACAATTTTTAAATTTGTTTGTAATTCTTTTAATACAGCATCGATTGAATATTGACGAGAATGCACAGTAAGAGCAAGAATAAGCTACAAAGAACATTAACCAGTGAAGATGAAAGCGACAAAAAGTAATTAAATTTTCGATACTAACCTGACCCGTTAACTTTGGTGATTCAAGTGTATATCGCCGGTCTTTGTGAAGGACATTGATGACAAGTTTCTCCAATTCAAGCCAACATTTTATCGTCTTAAACGTTATTAGCGTTAATTTCGAATACTAGTAGATTCAACACACTTACAATCATTTCTTTAGATGATGTTGGTTCTGAGTCTTCTTTCGAAACATTCGTTATTTTAGCATTTGAAAACTGTAATGTTTCAAACGTCAACTGTTGCTAAAATGCAAAAGAGTTTCGAGTAAAAACGTACTTTTTTTGACATTAAAATAATGTTGTTTCAAAAATGAGTACAAATTAGAATAAGACTTGCAAATGAAAAGGGTAATTTACACATCAATCGTTCGTTCATCGTTAAGATGTTTTTAAATCGATGGTTGTTTTTTTCAATCTAATAACCGTATAGGAAGACCTGGATATCGAAACATCATCGAATACCATAATTGACTCAAAATGATGAGCTATTGTTTCACACGTATGATATACCTTGAAACTAGTTTTTCTGTTGAAATGTTCTTGTCTTTTTCTGCCAAGTAGTATAGACATTGTTCTTTCTAATCATATTTCGAAAGATTACAAAGAAAACTCAAAAATATGAATTAAATCTTTTCCTCATACTTTTAAACGAAAATATTTTCTAGTTTAACATTGAAACTTAAGAGAAAAAACTATTTTTCACGATAAAAATGTTTTTGAAAATCACTCCTTCATCATAAATGAATACGCGAAGTATAGTGAAACATCAAACTTCAGAAATAGATCCTTTCGCTCGTCATTTATAATATTATCATATCGATGCTTAATCGTCTCCAAATTTCAAATGATTGAAGCAAAGTTTTTCAAACAAGATATTAACAAATATAGAAACATAAACCTGTAGTTTATTTAGGAATCTTCAAACAAATGAACTCTTTTTTCTCTACCAAAACTCGAAATCTCGATACATCTACGATCTTTACTTTAAAATTCTATTATTTTCCATTTTCACTAACGTTTTTGTAAGAATTTAAGATGATTTGTCGAAAGAAAACGTGATAGAATTCTAGACGACGCTTTGAGAAAAACTTGTCAAAATGACCATTTTACTAAAAACTTTAAAACGTAGTAATGATGGATGAACAGCTACTTTTCTCGTTAATAATGTTTGTTTGATACGGTACATTTTTCATTTTTCTTTGCAACGGTCCAATGCATTCTAATAAAAATTTTTTGTTTGAAATCCCCAAGAATGATGTACAAATTAATGTAGACAACTTTTGAAATTCATTTTCGTATTGGAGAAATCTATTAACCAGTGACAGCTAATATTTTGGATGTTTGATCAAACTCGCTTAAATTTTTTTATCCATATATACTTTTCACTTGAATATATATGTATCCTGAAAGTTTCTTTTAGATCGTTTACATAATGTAAGAAAAAATATATGTAGATGACAAAAAATTCTAATTAAGGATTTAAAATATTTCCATTCAACCATGAACTCAATATTTCTTTTAATCGAGTTTAAAATTTAAAAAAAAATAAAAAATAAAACAATATTTAACCGTTAAACAATGACATTTACCTGCGTATTTTTATCATCAACTGCTACATTAAAATATCTATTATTCAATGATTGAAGTAGTTCATATTGCAAACGTTGTTTTAAAAATTCTGTATTTATCAACCATATAAAAAGATTATTCAACACAGGAATGTTATTTATTAACTGAGAACTCTCATTACTACGATTTAAATTAGAATATATAGGTTTTTTCTTAGAATAAAATATAAATTTATTCCATATTTTCCATAAAATGAATAAAAGAATGAATATTAGACTAATGAACAAAAATGGATAAATTATGTATTTATATTGAAGATGACAATTTGAGATTGATAGTTTACAATTTATCTTATCGATATAGACATGCACTATATTATAAATATAATAAAATAATTTTTTTAGACGTTCAATAAACAATAAAATTATTTCACTTCTATTCATATTTTTAATATTTTGTATTCCGTTGGATGATACAACGTAACAATCTTTGTTTATATGGAAAACATGCTAATTTTATAATTATAGAATATTTTCCTTTCTTTTTTAACAAACAAAAAACAAAGAAATATTAGAAAATAACATGATTATTATGATGTTGTCAATATATCATCATCCTTCTCGTCTCACATCATATTTAGAATAAACAACGAAGAAAATAATACTGCACCTTTTTACCGTGCAATCTATAGAACGTGTATTCTCTCATTTTTTCATACATAGATAGTTAAAGAAAATAGAAAATGATCAATAGGCAAGATTGAATAACAAAAAAAAAAAACTATTAATTCAACGGACAGAACATAAAAAATGTTACACATTTTTTTTACCGTCACACATACACACACACATAATAGTATTCATATCTTATTTAATATAATGATTGACATTGCATTAATATGTCCTATTAACTTCATTTACATAAACAAATATCAAATTTTGATAAAGATGTATTAAATGTAGATTCTACAACGAAAGATTATGAATATTGTCAGTTTTCTTCTAATCAGTGTAATAAATAAAAGATTGTGAGATTATCAAATCTATCAAAAACTAAAAGTTGTTACCATTTCATCTACTTTTCTGTTTCAAATATAATCAAGTATTAATTGGGATTATGAATAAATAGATGATGATAATAATCATAATTATAAATTAAGAATGGACAACATTTAAATCAGTTTATGAAAAAACGGATTGTTTTTCTCTTATAGTGTAAAAAATTTAATGTCAATGAGAAGAAAATAATGAATTATCTTAACATTTTCAAGAAGAAAATCTCTCATAAAGTCATCAAAAACTATTGGCTACTCTAAGAAGCAATATCATTTTGTAATCTCAAGTTATTCAAAATAAAAAAATAGATTGAATAAAACTCTCATGTGGAATAATACTAATGCTGACTAGGTACGAGTATCATCATTTACACAATTTTTTTAGAATATAAACAAATTACTTACAACTGTTTTTAATTGATGACTAGCATCGTTTAATGCATGGTTACATTTATCAATAATATAACCATAATTTGTATCTTGTTCTCGTTTAAGCCATAATCTTAAATGTTTCATTATTTCCTCGTCTACATTATTAATATTATTATTATTATTCGAACGTTGTATCGGTGTTTTTGTAGATGTAGTAAAGATTTCACGATGATTAAATTCATTAGATGCATCATGAAATGTATCTCGTGATGATTGTTTATTTTGTTGAGATCTTTCATCATCGTTAATCCTACCACCACTATGACTTCCATTATTATCATTTGATTCGTTATAATGTCTTGTTTCGGTAAATGAATATGAAGTATATTGTTCTTGTCTATTACGTTTAAATGTTAAAGCTAACGCAATAATGCCAATAAAGAGACAAATAACAAACCAAAAACGAATTATTTTTTTCAAAGTTGTTTTAAAACCTTGATGTTTTATACCAAATGCACATGAACTATTCTTATAATTTAAATAACATACGGGACCACTTGTTTGTATTAAATCCAAATAAATATCAAAGGGTACATAACGACGATATTTATTTAAAAATTTTTTATGCGATTTTTTCGATAGTCCATAACGTTGTTTTGTATAATTAAAACATTTCAAGTCAGTATAAGCTGTATATAAATTAGTTGTATTCGGTAATGGTTCATAAGAAAATGTTGTGGGAAAAAATAAATGTTCAAAATCAAGTTTTGATTGATGCCATATATCCCATGCTTTATCACTGAATTGTTTAAATAGTGATTTTTTCTCCTCATTTTTTTCTTCTTCTGCCATATTCAATGATTTTTTAATAAATTTTTTTGCTTTATCAATTGTCGTTGGCTCTTCTGTTGTTGATGTAGAAAGAATATGATCTTCAATAATTTTAACTTTATTTTGTATTTTGTCGAGTAATGATGGATCATCATCATCTGGTTTCAATAATTGATTAACATTCTTTTTTACTTTTTCAATAATATTTGGCTTTTCTTCTGGTGTTTTTAGCAATTGAATTTTGTCTTTCACTTTTTCTAGAATCGATGATTTATTTGCTTGATCACCGTTATCTGATTTAATCACATTTTTCAATTTTTCTTTCACTCTTTTTGCCATACTTGGTTTTTCTTGTGTAAATGAATTTTTTAATGATTTTGCTTTATGTTTTACTGTGTCAAAAATGGACTCGTCTTCTTTTTCTCTGGCAGATTTTGTCAATTTTTTAATTTTTTTAGTTATCTCTTCTTCAGTCTAGAATAAAGTCATAATGAGTCAAAAAATTTACAAAAAGAAGTCTGCTCGAATCTTTCAATCATATTTCCCATTCTTTCTTTCTATTTTTGCTCACTACTCTTTCTCACAATGTTCTGACTCAATTCAAATACTAAGATCCATGTAGTTCTAGCACTTACTGTTTTTAGTTTTTCTTTGACTTTATGACCAATATTTGATAGTGTAGTTTCTTCTTTCTTCGTTGATGGATGAACAAGTGGTTTTACTTTCTCTTGAACGGTTTTAACAATATTTTTCTTTACATCTTGAGCACTTTCTTTCATTTTGACGACATCCTCTTTAAATTCATTCGCTTTTTCTTTAATATTTTCTATTATATTTTTTTCTGGTATAATTTTTTCTTTCACTTTATCAACTATCGATGTTGCAGATGATTTTGTAATGTGGTCTTTTGCAGTATTTAATTTTTCTTTTATTGTTTCACCTGTATTTTCTACATTATTTTTTACTTTTTCTATTTGTTCTTTAACATTATCTAACATAGATGATTTTTCTTTATCATCATCGTCATCATCACTATCATCATCGTCATCAGATTCAGAGTCAGATTTATCACTCTCGTCATTTATTCCAATTTTTTCTTCTAGTTTTTGAACAATTTTTGTGACTGGCGGAATAACTGTAGTAACCTTTTCCTCTATATCATTTGTTTGTTCTTTCAAATTTTGAAGTTTATCTTTAACTGTTTTAGTTAAATGTTCCTAAAATATTCAAAATACGAGTATTCATTATTCTATGCAAAACTTTGATAGAATAGATATTTTAAGTCACATAAAAAGATTTCTTTGCTTACACTAATAGTTGTTCTTTTTTCATCGTTGTCATCTTCACTGTCTTCGTTGGCTGAATTTTGTATTAAAGATTGTAATTTTTCTTCAATATATTCTTGTACATTTTCTTTGTCATCAAAATCTTCCTGACTAACAACTTCACGTATTCGAGCTAATTTATCGTCATTATCCAATATTTTCTCTTCTTCTTCTACTTCTTCATTAGTTTTATAATGTTCGTCAGATATTTGTTTATTTTTTGTACTATTATATTTTTGAAATGGTGCTTTGATGTAATGAAGAATATAATCATTGAACAACGAAGAATTTGAATTGTTTGCTTGTTTTTCATCTTCTACTAAGACATTTTTATCTTCTTCATCCGAACTGTTTACATCATCATCACCATCTTCCTGGTCATCAGATTCTTTTTTATTATCAATTTTTTCTTGTAAATTACCTTTAAACTTGGAAAAAGTGCCTTTAATTTTACGCTGTAGTTGTTTAACACCAGCTACCAATTCTTCATCCGATAACAATGGCTGAGTTTTTCGCGGCGTAGTTTCTGTTGTTGGTGTAACGTCAGAAAATGTATTGATAAAGCGTTTATAGAAATTTATACTAAATGTTTGTATAAGATACTTTATCCCAATCGAATTATTTCTATCATTAATATTATTATTCGATGACGATGATACTTTATCGATAACTTTATTCTTCAAAACAGTTTCCTTTCTATCTTCATCTAATTTTTGTTGTTTTAGTAATGGTTGTTGTTGTTGGGATACTTTATCAACAATAGAATTCTAAATTCAAAAGAATAAAATGCACAATTAAACTTTGAATAATGATATAAAAAAATTGTAATTTCTTTAAGTGCATAATGTTGATTATCATGGAATTGATTTTTTTAGTTCATATCAACTGAAGTAGGTATTATTGATTGTATGCTAGTGAGATTTTAATTGTTACCTCTCAAAAGAGTAGCTAAACTATCATCACAAATAGTAGAAATATCCTGATGAAAGCAGTGATAAATGAGGCCAGTTTTTCTTTAAACTTGTAAAGAACACTTCTAATAATCAAATTTTCAACTAAACTAACATATTTTTCACAGTAACATATTCAGAAAAAAAATAATCTGTTGCGACTTACGACTGTGGTGAACGGTGTTTCTTGTAGACTATGCTGTTTGTGACTCGATATTGTTGATGCTAATGGTATTAGAATAAATAAACATTGTACTAATATGAAAACTATGAATGTTAGTTGCCAGACGTATGTTTGTGCACGTTCAACCTTCTCCACATCATTGAGATCATAATTCGGATAGAATTTTTTAATAATATATTTTTCAACATAATTATAAACGGTTGTATGTGTAAGTTTTGTCCCGAAATACGAGACTACTGAACATATCCAAAATAGTGGAAGTAAAATATCATGATCGATACGTTGTGGTATTATCAATGAAAACAAAGATGAAAAAAATCGTATAAAAATAGATGAAAATACGCTGTAAATAGTTTTAAATATAAACTTCAACAATGAATATATAAGAACTTGTAATTTAATCAAACCAATAAGAGCAACAATAAAACCAATTAAAACAAGAACATAATGTTTATATAAATAAATTTTATAATCGTCAATTATACGAGCTTGTTGAATATGTCCAATATAACTGGTAATCTGGTGTACAAAACGACTGTTTACTACCGCTGTTACAAGTGATGATGGATCTGACGGTGGTGATGGTACTACTGTGGCCATTTTTACTCATTTGCACCTAATCTCGTTTGACTAACATTACTAAATAATAAAAAAAACGAATAATTAGTGATGTATTTACTTTTTTAATAATAACAAGTTTTCAAGAAGATCTCATTGTTTCAATTAGAAGCTTTAAAAGTTAAAGATTCGTCAACTCAAAACAAAACAGTGTTTGAGTGACACGTTCATGCTTAGATTTTACTAAAATTGGAACTTCCCTGGAGCATGACCTATATTTCACGGGAGTCACAAAGTATATCCCATTCTGGATATATAACCTGATTCGAGTATAATTTACATATATATTGATCAAGTGTCCACATGTTGCAAATATCCATACATAGAGACATCTAATAGTAGGATTTGTCGACCGTGGCCGAGCGGAGTTACCTGCCAATTTTAGACTTTATGTGATCTCTCAAATAATCACTATTATAAACACGCCTTTTTTTATCACTGATCACAAATTTTTTTCACTTTGAGGAAGTCCCTAAAAGTTTACGTATATCATCGACTATTTTCAAACTTGTGTGATAGTAAATATAGAATTGACTTTTCTGATTTTCAGACAACAATTTTTTTTTGAGATTACCTCGCTGATCATTTGAATAAATTATCCTTTGTGCAAAAATCAAATTCGGAATTGTCCGAATTATTTTGTTACGCGTGACAGTACAGAAGTAACGAAAAAAAATATCTACGCTTTTGTCTATTTTATTTCTTTTGACTCAAAGATTCAAATAGATAATATATCAAAGTTTGTCTGAATGAAAATGAACATGTGCAATGATGAATAATGATTACTCGCTTGCTTTCGTTCTGTTCGTACATTTTAGACCCAAGTAACAAAACAAATTGAACGAAAGACAAAAATTTGAAATATTATATAACATTGTAGACTCTATATAAACACTGCTAGAATATACCTGTTATATAGTAAACAAAATTCTACTGTAATATATCGAGTGTCATGAGGTGTTCGATTTTGAGGATAAATTGAAAAAGAAATTCATATTTTTAAGAAAAAAAAAGCTGAATGTTAAAGTACGCAGAAATTTACTCAGAAATTTTGCCGACATTATTTCAAAATTGAATATTAAAGTGGGAATGATCACTTTCCTATGTTTATGCTATAACGTCAACTGAATTTTTTAAGAAAGAAAAAATTCAGACAAACTATTATTTGACAATATTATTATTTCGTTTGAACACGTGAGACACGTTTCTTTTTTTAAAGAAATAGAAAAGAACGAAAAAAACAAGAATAATGTATATAATTTATACAAAATGAGATGTAACTATGGTAGGTATATCTTAATTCTTATAGAATAATAAACAGAACGTACCCAGCTACTTTCACAAGAAATAAACATTTTTATGTTTTTGTGTAAGTTTTTCAAAAATAAAAGTCTATGCGAATTTTGGACATACAGTAACTGTCGTTGTTTATTTATTCATCTCCGAAAGTGAAAGTTTGATTATTACAAAAATCAAAACTTAACATCTAACGGCCGCATTTTTTTTTTTCTCTTTTCACATAATGTTAAAATGCTCGCTCGAGATCAACTTTTGATAAACCCCGCTCTCCTTTCTCGTTCCAACATCTATATAGAAGAGATCTAAAAAAAGTTTTATTTTTCCATGGACTAACAATCAGGTTCCACAGTCAACGTATTTATCAATACGGACAGTCACGATTAGTTACAAAATGTATGATTAATATAACAATTAATGCGGGATGGAATCACGAATGTGCTTTTCTCTAGAGAGGTAAATTATATAAATCTGCCAAAATATAGTGACTATAGAGAATGAATCAGATAAAATAGGCATCACATCTATCTTTTATTTAATAAAAATAAGAAAAAAAACTGCATGTTTAAACTATATTCATGTAAAAGAACTAGCACGTACATACAATATTCCTGGTATATGATACGCATCTGAATTTTTCTTAACATGCGAATTGTACGTCATGTATTGATGATATCATACTATTACTTTGTTCAAAGAAACTTAATACAAATGTTTTTCTTGACAAGAATGTAATTTAAAAACACCTACTTCGACAAATTAATCGCGATTGTTTTTACTTGAAGTAATTCTATATTTCTTATATATATAATAGAAAAAGTGTTTTTCAAGTTCTTTGATCTTTTTTTAGCAACATATAGAAAACAAAATAAAATTCGACATCAATAATCCATGAAGATGAATGGTAAGCTATAGTTCGACGTAGCAAGATTCAATAAAAAGGCGTATTTTTCTTTCCTCTTTTAAAAATAAATGAGTCGATGCTTCTGTCCCACGTGTCTATCAAGAGAAAAACTAACTGTATAGAATAGAGTCGCGTTGGGTAATTATCATAAGGTCATCAAAATTTCGTCGTATTTCTGAGACAGTTTACTCAATTTTGACCGAAAAAGAAGTGGTATTTAACCGTTAGGTAGATGTGAGTATTTTCTATCGAATGATGTAAAACAAAAATTTTAGAAGCTGATTAGTGTTAATGAATGCTAATGGAGATGAATTTAACCATTCTTCGACATTACCACGAAACTTCGCATGCCCCCGATACCTAGAAATCATTTGTTGAGGTTGTAAAAGTGGCAACATATTTCAGTAAACACAATAAATTTTAGGATATTTAAATTTTTTCCGATACCACCTCCAGTTTTCATATCTGTTCCCTATCATCATGCCAATACCTTGAGCTCATCCGATTAAACGCTGCGTAGTTCGGGTAAAAAGTTATGTTTTAAAATCCTTCTTTCACTCAATAGATAGAGAAACATCTGTAGAATATGAAAAGTTTAACACTTTTTTAATTACTGAAGTATTAAAGGTGCCACCTTAATTAGACTACCAAAAATCATATACAAAAATGTGCTAAAATTCGTCAAAACTCATCAGACGGCTTGTTCTACTTTTCACTTCATGTGATAGAGAACAATCTCTTCTACAACTTTTCTACTTGGTTTTAGTGTCAAATCAATCTCTGTAAGCCGGTGGAATTCAAACTCTGATTTTCCCGTGGAAACTACACAGACTGATCAAAATTACCCCAAATGAGGTGATTATGGTCAATTGAAAAATGCTTAAATTCATCTCCATTATCATTCATTAACACTAATCAGCTTCTGAAATTTTTGTTTTACATCATTCGATAGGAAATACTCACATCTACCTAACGGTTAAATACCACTTCTTTTTCGGTCAAAATTGAGCGAACTATGCCAGAAATACGACGAAATTTTGATGACCTTATCATAATTACCCCATGTGATTCTATGTGTCGCTGCAGTTCATCTCTGAATGAGAAAAAGATTGATAATCTTATCTTTTTTGTGATGTTTCCGTTTTATCAAATGCTGATAATATGATAAACTAGCGCGCCCCCTCCCCCTCTCCCATGAATGAGAAAAGAAGAATAAATCTAAATAAAAAATTTAAGTCAAAAATCGGAGTATGATGACATTAAAGTCTATATTGACAATAGTTGTCAATTTTTTTGGCTTCTCTATTGTTCAATTGTTGTATCTTCGATAATTTCCTTTTCATATGCAAACGCTAGTCAGTCGATTGAGTTTAGTGTTTGTTTTTACAAACCTCTCTATGACTTAAATCAACAATGAATTTTTTTTTGGTGATTAAACATTTTAACGTGAGAAAATATTAAGAAACAGATGGTCGGTACAGTACTGGCTAAAAGTTCGTAACCTAAAAACAGTCACTTACAAGTTATCCTACAATTATTATCTGTTAAGAAAAAGAATGGACTTCATGACCAATTTTTGATAGAAAACTATGGTTTTCCCCAATAGAAAAAGGAAACTTGGAGATATTCTGATAAGTAAAACGAGTTTCAAATCAGTTTTTCAAGAAGATGTTATAAAAGATCTTTGGAAAACCATGTCCAATTTCAAGAAGTTAAGATATAAATCTATTGATTTTTTTCGTGGATTGATAGCCTAGAGTGTCCTCTTCAGACTAAATAACCGAATTGCTCATTTAGATGTCTTGCCACTTTTTTATAACCTCAACAAATGATTTCTAGGTATCGGAAGCATACGAAATCTCGTGGTAATGTTTTTTTAAAAAAAGTGTAAATATCTCATAAAAAGTTAAACTCGGTGAAAATACCGATTTGGAGCTATTATTGAATAGTTTCACATTTTACTCAAAATCAGTTCAGCTGACGCAAAAATTTAATGAGATATTCGGTTTCACATGTTGAACATGATTTAATTGTTCCACTTTGGAAATGTTCAAAAATTGCGTTGGTTTTTCATCCGGTTTTGCAGAAAACTTTACTAGTGAAAACAGAAATCATGTTCAACATGTAAAACCGAGTATCTCATCAAATTTTTGAGTTGTTTTATTAGATACGAAATTTGCATATCAGAAATTGTAGACAAGAACGTTCTTTAGTGAGTATTAGAGTATTTTTCTTGAATTCAGTACTGTTCAGGTCAAACAAAATCGCATGAAAATCATATATGAATCGTGGTATCTGATTTGTCGTCTGGATCGTATAATACGACCGTACAACATCATAAACAATCATACAACTCCGTATGAAATCGTAAAGTACGAATCAGATGACAAATCAGATACCATGATTCGTATGTAAATCGTACATAGTCGTATATGATTTCATACGATCTTGTACAATCGGATAATACGATTCAATCATCTGGGTGGATAAATGTGCGGATATTATGATTTTTGAAAACATATAAAAGTTAAAAAACAATTGGCTATCTTGAAAAATTATAAGTTGTGTGTAATTTAACATTGTCTACTGTTTTGGATAAGTAAATTTAGTATTTCGATTCATTTTACCTCATTTCGAGTTCTATAATTTAAATTTAATACGATATTCATAAAGTTGAATGTCTCTTAAAGGCCTCTTCCCCTCAGGAAAAAACTTTTTTATCTTACATCCGGTTTCGATGGCGATTTCAGTGATTAATGCTTACTGTCCTACGAGCTTATGCTAAGAATTTGAAATCGAAACGTTGAAACGCTGCCGAGTTAGTGCGTGACAAGAGGGAAAATCGGGCCCTCAGCAAAAGCGTTATAACTTTTTTGTTGGAAAGTGCAGAAAGCTGCGAGAGGCCTCAAATGAAAGTAGACACCTAAATCTAAAATTTGATCTGCGGCGATTTTTGAATTTCGCTTCTGTTCATTTCCTACACGTATTTTAAGTCAGACCTCTGAAAATAACCCTAATTCGGCGGAGTATTTGCCACTTATCTCTGCACAGAAAACAAAAATCAGAAATCGCCGCGGATTAAAGTTTAGATAAATGTCTTAGCTTCAAAATAAAAAAGAATAATGAAGGTTTAACGATGAATCGTCTAGGAGTTATTACAACTTTACTGTGCCAAAACCATATTCTAAGCAATGATTTCATCATTTCATTAATTATAGTTCAGCGCCTTTTGCAAAACTAGTATAACTCTGCAAGACAAAGTCGTACAAACCTGCTGGATATCTCATTCTGATCAGAACACTCTGCTCAACATAGCTTCATATCTGTTAAAACGGACAATCAAATTTAACTAAAACGTGAAATTTAGAAAAAGATGCTTTTTACGGCTTTCAGAAATCTCTTTCAAAAATATTGAATTTTTGGCAAACTGAGATGGATTCTGAAAGATGACACTTTGGGATACTTAACCGTATAGTTACTTCAGTTTCGAAGGTTTCGAAGAAATAATCGAATTCCTGGGGAAGGGGCCTTTAAGAGACATTCAACTTTATGAATATCGTATTAAATNCCACCCCCCCCCCCCCCCCCCCCCCCCCCCCCCCCCCCCCCCCCCCCCCCCCCCCCCCCCCCCCGGCGCGCGCCCCCCCCCCCGGAAGCTAAAATATTTTATCCCAACTTTTATCTCAATGTCTTCTAAAATAGAAGTCTCTAAAGAGTTACATCAGACTATTTCAGAAGACGCACTCTGAGCACGCCTGATTTGCTTGACCGATCCACTATCGCGGGAAATCAGTCGTTTCTGAGATAAGCTAGTACAGTGAAGCGAGTCATCTATGCAGTATTCGCTTAAATACTATGCTTAGACAAATTTTTGTGGACTCATTTTTGTCGACGCTTTTTTTAGTATGTTTTTTCGTAGACGTTTTCTAGCGGTCGCTTTTTTGGACACTTATTTTCTTGCCGTGTATATGGGTAACCAAAACAGGTGTTGCAAGTTTTAGTAGTTTTTCTCATATTCGAAGTTTTTATATAAAAATTTCCAAATGTACCGAATAATTTCTTGGAACATTTCTCTACCAAACAAAAAAAATAGCATAGAAGTTTCATTAAAAATTGACAAAGAAAGATATGATGCGTATTTTATTTAAAAATATTAATTAAGTCTAACTTTTGATGCATAAAGTTCAAGTGTCGTTTTAAAGATATAAACTTTTCGACCAGTATCGTAGAATTTATTTAGAAGTTAGATAGAAAGAAATTTTAAATGTTTCTCTACGATCTGTCGATACTGAAATTATTTTTTATATGAGTATATATAATATTGATTTAAATCATCGAGTTTCTAACACAAATAGTTGTCGGTATAAATTCTTTATTTAACAAGTTAAACAGGAACGAAATATGAAAAATTAAAGATTTAATAATAAAAGTTTATAATATCTTGAGCATAATGAAGAATTCTGTAACCTTATCATTAAAAGTTATTCTATCAACATAGCTTTTTAGAACTCTATAAGAAAAATATTTTATTTAAGTTTTGACTTTAGTGAAAGAGAAATTTATCTATTGACATACTCTTATTTAAAAGGCAACAGTTTATCTATTTAATTATTTTCCAAGGCCATAATATTAGGAAAAATGAATATTTACGTACTTAAATAGGCATTATTGTAAAAATACCAAGATGTACCAAAACCGGTATAATTTAAGAAGTAATTAAATCAGATAATTGAAAAAATAAATAGATTGTTTTACATGAACCATGACAATGAAAATATTTTTTTTCTTTATCTACAACGAAAATCATACAAAATCAAACTATTCATTCTTCAATTCGAATAATATCTGATTGTTCACACGATAAACGCGTGTAATTATCGTTCCTTAACACAATTGATTGTAATAGCTATCTTGTTCTGCAAGAGAGAACACCCGCTATCTTTTTTAGGTAAATATGAAGAAAAAATGACAATCATAATAAAAATCAGATTTATTCTGTGTGAAAATCTAAGCCTAAGTTCTCCATTCAGACTTCTATTATTTTATTAAATTCTATGTAGAGAGACATATATCTGTCCAATGCCATTGTGTATAGATTCGATGGAGCTGTGTGTAGATATGGACAAAGATAAATATTTTTTATTACAAATGATACTCTCCGTTTATAAAAATTACTTAGTTCTCATTCTATATCAGTAACCTAAATATTTGACTACATATATTAGTTAAAGAATCACATTAAGAATCTCTTGTCTAATATTTCTATTTCTTTATCTCAGAAACTATGAATTTTGCCTTCCGTTATATTTCTTTTCTTTTTTCTTGTTTTTTGAAGTTTTTCTTTTCGTCATAAAGCTAATGTACCAGAATAAAAAAATGTATCTTTTTTTTTATTAGTCAATAAATATCTAGAGACCATACACAATTTGTTTTAGATTATAGATCAAAAAAAAATTAAACAATATACAAAACAAAAATTAGTCTATTATGATTTTTATTTTTATTGGATAATTTTTGTTTCATAAGATACAAAATGATTTTTCATATACTGTAAAACTTGATTTGCTGCATCCGAATTTATTCCATCTACAAATGACATGTATAATGTGCATTTTTTATTGTACATCTGTAAACGAACTTGAACAGAACAAATTTTTATTTTGTTTATAGTAGATGATGTTTGTTCAATATTGACCATCGATTGTTCATCATCAAGTTTAAGACGTTTTGTTGTTGTTGTTTGTTCATCGTCTTGTTGATGTCGTCGTTTTCGTCGTTGATGAGACCACGTATTTTCATAGGCATCAAATGTCCAAGCATATTCACTAATATTCTGAAAACTAAGCTTAAAAAAACACAAAACAATTTATTTATTTACATTATACAAAAGATGATCATTTTACTTTTAACTCATTAAAAATATATTCCAAATATTTTTTTATATAATCCATAGAATATTTTTCATCAAATGTCCAATTTAGTGGAACTTTTTCAGCTTCTTTTTTCTTTGCTTTCTAAATAATAAAAAAACACAAAAGAATTAAAATAATCAACAATATAAACAGAAAAGATCAATAATACTCTACTTTAATAGTTTTAGATGCCAAATGTGAATGACATTCAGTTGGAAATATGTATGTTTGATCAAATGTCCATGCAATTGCCCAACGCATTGTATGTCCTTGACAAAATTCACTTGTAATATAATGTAGATCATTGTTCATTAATTTTAAATCTTTAACAATTTCAGTTAAACTAGATTTTTTTCCCAATTGAGTTGTAAACAATCTAAAGAAAAATTATAAATAAATCTATAAAAATTATTATTATTTGATTATAGTTAATAGAGACAAAGATGGATACATTCTTAAAAGGAATATTTCTACCTGACATTATTCTTGTATGAATAACTTTCATTTATTATTCGTTTAACAAATGATACTTCACCTCCTTGATTAAAAATCATTTCAATATCACTTGCTGTGCTCACCGAATTCGCTTGATGACGTGTTGATGTTCGTGTATTTGATAAACCTTGTGCTTCAATAATATCAGTAAAAAATGGTGGATTACACATGAGAAAATCATATTGTTTTGTTTTGTCTAATAAACCGTGTAATAACATTGTTGGATCAACTCGAATAACTTGAAAAATGAAATAATTTTTGATGATTTTAATATGTAATTAAAATTTAGTTCACTGACCTTTGATTTGATTTTGTAAATGATTTCTTTCGACATTTTCTGTGGCCATTTTAACATTCAAAGGATCTATTTCGGATACAATCATTTCCCATAGTGGATTCATTCGAACGGCTAATAATGCATGAATACACGAACATCCACCACCTAAAGTATATAATGTTTTTTTTTTCTCATCTCACACACAATATTTGTCAACATACATACCAATATCAATTCCAACAGCCTGTTCTTTCATTCCAATTAAATCTTCAATCCAATGTAGATAATTTAATTTTTGTGGTATACGTGGAATTAAACGTTCTAAACTTAGTTGTATATTAAGATTAAAATCTTCTTTTAATACGGCATATGTCAATGCACGTAATGCATGTGAATTACGAAAATCCAATGTAACACCACCTTTTGATTTTTTTTTCACATATGGCTTCAGATCCTCGTATTTATTAGCCAAATATTCAAAATTCGATGGATTATTACGATAACGATTACGCGGATGCATATACTCATTTAACGTCATCTAGAAAATAAAATGAGAAATTAATTAATCTAATCAAAACTCTCTTTAGATTCAAAGAATATAACTTTAGAAGATTGTTACTTGTTGATAATCTCTTCAAGAAAAAAAATAGTTATTAGATTTATAGCTTAGAAGGTAAAGTCACTTTCTCTTTTTAGAAAACTCATAATTCATCCAAATTAATTAATAAAATCGTCAAGCACCGTATTATCTGTTCCATATATCATGTAAGAATAAAATTCCTCTAATCGCTCGTTACGAAAGAAAAGCAAAGATACATATGATAAATTATGCATACACTTGTGGTAAGAAAAAGTGAACGCATCGACCGACGTTTATAAACAGAATGCTCAAAAATATTTATTTACTCGAAAGAAGCAACTTAAAAGATTCGATCAGTAAAACCTGACTGTCATTCGAATTTATCAAAAGTTGCCTCTGGAGATAGATTGACAAAGTACTAACTAAATACACTGTCATTGTGCATATGATTGAATTTAAACTTTTTCAAGCAAAACCCCAAGGTTTTGTTCATCACTATTAGACGCTGCGAAACACAGCAAATTTGTCACTTAAGTTCCAACTTCCACGTAAGATTCTAAAAGTTCAGGAATTTAAGGAACTTTCTTATGCAAACTTTTGTGATCTTATAGACTTTAATAGATTTGTAAAAGTCCAATGGAATTTAGAAATCCATTGAACTCTGATAGATTTTAAAATTTCATCTAAGTCCGCATAAGATGACGTGAGTCCATTAAACTCCACAAAAACCTCAAAGTCCAAAGCCTGTGTTTTTCTACTTAAAATTTCTCCTCTTTTCATTATAATGCATAAACCAGATTTACGATAATTCTTCTTTTATTGCTTCCCAACGAATGTGTCAGAGCAAATGGCTTCTTCATTGCCAATCGCTTTTTGAAATGTAATTCTCAACTCGTTTTAACACATCAAAGGGTGGACCAGAATTACCGAAACGATTTATATATAAACGGTTTATTAATTCGTTTCAGTAATTCTGGCCCATTCTTTGTATGTTAAGTTTTGTTTGTATTCATTAATAAATTTTGAAGGGATGATACGGCTGCAAATCCAATATCATTCGTGTTGTTAATAACACTGAGTGTAAATATTTAAAATTTATAAATCATGTTCCATTTTCTTTTCATTAAGTCACTATTATTATTATTATTATTATCATTATTCATCTAATTTAATTCTTAACCAGTATAATGATATGTATTAGATATCAGTATCTATGCTGTTGTTAAATGTGTAGGAGAAAAAAGAAAAGCATCAAAAATGGGAAAACAATCGTACGATTTCATTCGCCATTTCATAATATCACAGTGACGGAAAGCAGACCTCAATAAAGCTGGCAAATAACAATCACGAATCCAAATGCGAGAAAAGTATATAGAAATAAGCTGTTCGTACAAGTTCGACTAACCATTCTATGTAAAAACAGTCTATCAAAAGATTTTTAATCTCAGCAGTGGTAATGCTAATAATTCTGGTATGTAAATGTTCTCGAAATTCTTTATGGATAATTTTTGCATACTATTCGACTATTATATTTAGGGAGACGAGTAGCTTTGTATTTTACTTGAATTTAGATAATCCACACAGCATTAAAATTGAGTAAAAGCGCTTTGAATGACAGTAGTGATATATTTGAGCTATTGGTATCTCCTAGGAGTTTTATCAGAAAAAAATAATATGTTGTAGTGAATAGAAAGTCAAACAACGCCCCTCCCCTTACTACGTACAACTGAATTAGACAAAAAATTGTGTATCCGCATTCTATCTAACATGTTACGGGTTTACCATTGACAATTTGAGTATGTCTGAAAAGAAGAGCGTCGCAATACTTGCAGCACAAAAAAGTAATCACTGACAAATTAGCTCATTATTGAAAGAACATGCATAGTAAAAATGTCCCAATTACTTGTACATGTCACAATGTACTTTTTTTTTTTCTTTTTTTCTTTTTTTAAATTTTTTTTGTTACAATGTACTCATTGTGAGAAATTATACAAGAAAAAAAGGCGCATAATATAAAAAATGATAAACTATTATAAAATACCGGTCGCTAACGGAAAAGTCAAGTTGAAATTGCAAATGAGATATAATTAATAAAAAATCAAATTTTTGAAAACTTCTCATCCAACCATTTGACGTTTATAATTAAAATTTCAAAAGATAATTGAGATAAGCCTTCACTCTAGATATTGTTTCTAAGCTACGACACAATTTTCTGAATTTTAAATATAAATCTCATTAATCTTATACTAATAGTCATAAAACAGTAACATTAGTTTGTCTTCTTAAGCAGTTTCACCATGAAATCAAAATCTTTCACTTGTTTATTACATCTCTCGTGTCTGTGATGGTGTCCCTTTTTACTTTCTCTTCCAAAAAATTATACTTGTACTAGATATCAGACATGATATGATGTTTGTCTCAAATTTATATTCAACTTGAACACATCTTTAAATCCGTTTTAATTCTTGCAAAGCGATTTTATTACACCGTAAAAACAATCAATTCGACAATAAAACTAACGATTAGGTTAAAATTACTTTTTGTCTTTTACTTTTAATATTTATTTATACGGTATCAATTGTAATAGAAAGACCAAATATAGCTCGGCTTGTGGACATTCTCCTAATAAATATATATATATATAGGCTTCCAACAATATTTCATGATAATAGTTTATAAAATAAGCCAAAATAATTGCATATGATCGAGAAAGATTATATGAACAATAAACAAGTACTATTTCATTGTTCTTTTTACATACAATTAAAAGATCAATGGCTTTCATGAATATCATCATTAATACGAATATGTAATATTCTATCTTTAAATCATTTCATATTTTAGAAACTAATAGGGAACCAGATATGTTTAATATACAACGAGTGTTATACTGCTTTAATACTGATAAAGTGGATGCTGTGTGGAAACCATTTTGATATAAAAAATTGTCAATAATTAATAATAGTTTAGAAAAACATGATTTTTCTTTAGCTACTGTTTGTGAACGAGGGTATTTCTAAAAGACGCGAACACTCACGAACACCCCCAAATTAAAATCTGAGTTAGCCAATCGATAGAGCTCGTCCAGCTGAGTATAGCAACGCCTAAAGAACACCCAAAAAAGTTCTTATAGTTTCGCTTTTTAAGCATACATTTTCAATGAACACACACGAACATCCACGAACACCCAAAAAAGTGTGCTAAATTCATCTCCAGGTTGTTCTGAGCCTATCAGTACCTCACCCTCAGCCTATCAGTAGGCTCAGAACAACCTGGAGATGAATTTAGCACACTTTTTTGGGTGTTCTTTAGACGTTGCTATACTCAGCTGGACGAGCTCTATCGATTGGCTAACTCAGATTTTAATTTGGGGGTGTTCGTGGATATTCGCGTCTTTTAGAATTTTGCAAAACTGCAATGGTATTCATCGATTTTTCTATTCATTCTCAAATTCCATAGTATCTTCTTTAACGCACTTGTTTCAAATGAAAAACATAAAACGCGTTACGTTTACTTCTTCTTTTTCACTGACGCATAACTTATAGATTTGTCTCGCTATGTTCTAAAATTGCTAAATTAACCCTTCTTACCTATAGTTCTTCGACTAATTTGTTTCTACATACATTAGATATGGCGACGTTTCCCTCCACTACTAGAAGAATACAAGAACTTAAAATCTTACAATTTAATGTGTAAGGCATTAAGATAAGAAAAATCAAAGACACTCTTATCATCCACTTCAAAGACGCTCAAAGACACTCGTCGACTCTCAAAAGTCTATCATATTACATTCTATTTTTCACTATTATACAATAATCAAGCACATAAGTAAAATAGCCGTAAATCAAATCAAAAGGCAGCTAACAATTAATGACTTTTTTAACTAGAATAAAAACATTCAGAAGGTGATGATTAAAAAACACGATATAGATTCATATTCAATCTATAGATATTGAGAAAATTCTATCTATGTATCAGAGAAGAAGTGAAAATATAAAAAAAATGTCATATTCAAATTTGCATACGTATTTGCTTATTTGTTACTTTTATTTCAATAAATTATAAAAGCAAAAAAGCACTGAAACGAATAACATAACAACAACAACTTCTAATCACATTGTGTGTGCATTTGTATTAGACGGTATTATAATGGACAAAACAAAAAAATTATACACGTTTAATACTGGAACAAATGAGAGTGAGAGAGTTTGTTAGTAAAAAGACGAAGAAAGAAAACAACAAATAAAAAATAACAAATTAACAATGTTACATGTTACCAAATAGTTTTTCTCTACAAGTGTAGCATAGAATGATAGCAGAAGAATAAAGGCAAAAACAAAAAAATGACGCTGTTTTGGTGATAATAATGTTCAATGTGTAAATTAACCTAGTGTATAAGTTAAATATCAGATCTACTATTTTTTTTGTTGTAACGAATTTGATAGCCATTCCATTCCTTCATTAAGACCCGTACCTTTAATAGCAGAGGTTTTAAATATTTGATATTTTCGATTCTTTAAACTTGTTAAACCGAGTGCATTCGCTACTTCTGATACACTCATACAATTATCTAAATCTTGTTTATTAGCAAATACACATAATACGGAATTTTTTAATTCATCTTCTTCTAACATTGATACTAATTCATGTTTGGATATTCCAATACGATCACGATCCATACTATCAATAACATAAATAATAGCATCCGTATTAGAATAATAACAACGCCAATAGGGTCTTATTGATGTTTGACCGCCTTAAAGACAGACACAACAGTAAATAAATATCAGACTTCAAGTTCGTTCTAGAGATTCAATAAGTATACAACAGTTGGATATGAGATGACAGTTGATACTACATACATAACATCTGTTAGAAATGATCAAAGATTTATCACTGAATATATCTTCAGACATCTAATCTCTCATTATATTAGAAGGAATATGTTTGGCCCATAATGATGGGTTTAAAACTTTTATATAGATTTAAAAAACAAAATACTTCTGAAGTACAATGAATGACTGACTCAACTGACCGTTTAATGATTAAACGAAAACTTGTAACAAACGATTAGAAAATTTAGCGAAGAAAAACAAAATTGTTTTATACCTAAATCCCACACTTGAAACTTTAAATTTTTATACTGTACAGTTTCAACATTGAATCCTATGGTAGGAATTGTCGTCACAACTTCACTGACTTGTAAACGATAAAGAATAGTTGTTTTTCCTTGAATAAACGAAATAAATCAATGTAAGGAAAAGATTAAAATCTCTATGAATTATGAACTGACCTGCTCCATCTAAACCTAGAATTAATATTCGTCGTTCTTTACTGCCAAATAAATTTGAAAATATACTTAGAACACTACCCATAATTATTTTAGTTTGTACAAATATGTAATAAAACTGTTTTTAATAAAAACGGAAATAAAAGAATATATTTTACATCATCTGCAATGAAATGACACATGGCTCATTACAACTGTCAAAGAAACACATCACGGCTAAATTTTAAGCCTGGCAAAATTTGACCAGTTATAATAATCTCATTTCTCAAAAACTCTTATCCATACACACTTCTGTTTCGTATCATTCTAAAATTGTTTATGCCTCTCAATTAATAATTTATCCACGAGCGAACAAAATAATAACACGTCTTATTTGATGATGTGTCAATGACGAATTTTAAAATTAAATTAGTCATATTTAAATTCAACACTAGTTTTACAAAAATCACCCATAGCAACCAATTAAAGCGAAGATTAAAATCCCTGTTAGGTGTCGCTGTTGATCTGACATTTCACACTTGAATAAATGTCAACAATTTTATAGTCCATAGTTTATTCAAATTAGATCATATCTGTGAATCCTATTAATACAAGTGATCAAAAAGGAGTCTTACTATATACTCATATGAAAACATTATCATCCTTCTCAGAAAAATTGATAATAATAAATGATGATTAATTGACACCAATACCAAAGAGTAATATTGCTGAGTGTAGCTGAAAGAGCGTGATTTCTGTTTTCACAATTACAATGTCTCGAAACTATCGATGGAAAAATGTCTAATTTCATCGAAAAAACATAAGAAAAATTTCTTTTTTTTAATGAGAATTTCATCTAGTGATATTTTAATAATTCGGTTTGATACCAATTTTTTGTCATGTATGTCTATTAAATATTTTTATAGAAACATGAAACAGTAGAAGAAACAGATCGAGACTGCATCTAAATTCCAGATACATTATATCAGTGTCAACATTATAATATTTACTTAGTCCTTTTTAAATAAAAAAAATCTTAGTAATTTCTATTTTTGATTGACATTCGTACATGATCACTTAACCTTCGAGTTATTAAACAATTCAATTGTTTCATGTATTCTTTTTTTTTGTTGACTGACTCAACAATTATACCAGAACAAAAAACAAAAACCTTTTTCTGGTTAATTGTTTGTCATGTAATTTAGGGTCATAAAAGAAAAAACATAATATTAAAAATATGTGACAAGACAAAACAGACCAACGATGCTGCTGCTCTACAAAGTAACTCAGATTGGACAATTTCGATTATTATGAATTGAATTGGACGAATAGACATAAAAGCGTAGGAAAAAATTGAATAACATTGGATGTATTCGGTACATGTAAAAGAGCAAACAATAGCTACAAATAGGTTAAGCATGTTGGGAAATAATTTATCACAAAGCAATCTATATAGTTAACAGGATAGGTGATATATCAAGTTCTGCCTAGTTCATATTCATAATTCTAACACATCTTTCATAATGTTCAGTGTTATTTAAATAATAATAAGAAAATATGAAAAACGCGTGTGTATTGTGATTTATAAAGACAATAAAAAAACAAACAAAAAAAGCAATAGTAGACCAAATCATGCCAATTATTGTAGGACAGAACACGACGAAAACATAAACTTATTATTTCTTTTTAATGAATGGGCTTTCTTCTTTAGATAAATAGTTAATGTTTCTCGATAAATATATTTTTCTCATTTTTTTTTTTTAATCACTTAAACGATAGAAACGCTACAAAAGTGCATTGCACGAGACGGTGGGAGGTAAATCAGTAAAAAAGAAGCAACAAACAGATTACGACAAAGACGGAAAAAAAACATGCTATGATCGCTTAGACAAATTGAAAAAAACCCAAAAATGATCCTTTCCCAAAACTACATGCATCACGGAATATAAAAAAAAGATAAAGACCTAAGAAAAGAATTAGAAAACTGGTATTGTGTTGTAGTATCTCTTTTTAAAAAAAAAGCAACATAAATATAAACATCTTGTTTTTTTTTGTGCTACGCACACAGATTTATTTTGTTGATATTAGTTGTTTCGTGTAGATAAAAACAGAAAAAAGCTTTGACTAAAGACACACACACGTTAATAATATAATAGATATGAAATATGAGATTAAAAGCACAATTAATATCCACAATTTTTCAGATATTCACCAATTTTGTTTGTTGCAGCTACAAGCATTTCAGGTTTTTGATTAATCCCGATTGAAACAATATAAGCTAAAATACAACAAAAAAACACCAAGAGAAATTAATTTAAGAAAAGATGTATGAATCATGGAAAAATGAGTTTTATACTGTCTAACCGCAAATCGTGTTATAGTGAATATTACTAATTAGTTATAAAGAATTTAGTGAGAACAATGAATAATGAATTAAAATAAATCTTTTAAAACACTGCCACAAATAATAGAGAAGGTCAAATACATTTTGACTTACGTTTTAAATTTATACACTAACAAGTGTTAAGTATCGAATTTCATATTTACCTTGATTTAATTTGACTATGACCATACCATCAGCTCCCTTTCGAAATACAACAAAATTATCTTGGTTACGTATAAAAATATATTTTTCACCATTAACTACAATGCCAGATGGTTGAGTTGAAAATGCTTTGGATAGTTCCTCTTTGATATTATCAATAGTCTAAATAAAAAAATTAAATAACCAACAAATGATATACATATAATAAAGATTAACATAACGAAACTGAAGAATATGATAGTATATATCAGTCGTGATCGAAGAGCTTTTCTTTACTTATTTTTTTGTCTTTTTTCTAGTAAAATCCACGCTAAAAATCAAACTTGAGTCTATTAACTCCTTATCAGAAACAATTTTATACTTTTTTACTTCAGAATAAAAAAAGCTTACAGGAAAATGATGAGATGCTGCCCATTTTGAACCATCAGCACCAAATATTCCAGCATGTGTAATGCCTTGACTGGTTAAATTTGTCACATACTGATCCCAACCAGACATGATTGATTGTTTGGATTTTGTTGTTTAATTTTATATTGATTAAAAGAATATCTTTCTTCTAAAAAAAAATTGCAAGATAATTGTAATAACACCGGCACCCATATGTGCAGGTAGATTTAATTTGGACGAAGACATATAAATTACAACATATCTATCTGTTGTACCACAATCAAAGTACATACCAAAAAAAAAAGAACAACAAAAAAGAAAACAAACACACTTGAATAGAGAGAAGTACCAGTCGACAATATAAAACATAAAAGAATAAAGTGCATGTGTGTAGAGATAGTATATAGACATGGAATAATAAAAATGTGATACTATTTCCAAAATGAGTAGAAAAGGAAAGAATTTTGGCGTACAACGAATATATATCTTTTCTCTTTTTTTTCTGCTATTATACTCTACAAATATTTTTTATGTTCTCATCTCATCCTTTTTTTGTTGTCTTAAAGAAGGTTCTTGTTTACAAAAAGTTATTATAATCAACGTCCTTGTATTGAATCATCAACATCAATATCATAGTCATCATGATACTAATAACAGTAGTATAAATATAATAACTAACGTAGGGATATAACTTTAGTCAAAGCTTCCTAACTTCTGATAACAGAAAGAAAGGAAGAAAGAAAGAAGAAAAATTTGCATTACGATGTGCGTGTATCTTGGAGTATGTAGAGGATTATCTCCCATCGCAATGAATCAAATATTATGACCTTAAGAATTAGTTGCATATTTTTAGTTTATTCTCACTAATATTTTGTTTTTTAAATTTTAAAAAGTTTCAAAATCACAAATCATGTCATATTAACCAGAAAAAGTGACATCTATCGATTTGTTTAAGACTATTCCACTTTTCAAGAAGGTCTATGTTTGTCAGTCGGTGTAAAAAATTTCGTAATTTCAAGAAAAAAACCTTTTGAAATCTCCCGTTGCCTTTTCGGTTTTTATATTCTGTACACATATATATATAATATAGCACTGCAAAAGAAAAAAGGTAAGTTGCGATAGGATGGAGATTTGGAATAATCAGAATCGTGGGTATTGTGTGTGAGTGCCTATATATATATTATACAGATGTGTATGTATGTGTAAGTCACACTCATTTGAATTAATTGACATGAACTAAGATCACGATTAATTTATTCGCGAAAAGTGTGCGTCATTAAAGGTCTCCGATCTTCAATAACAAGTACTGCTCATATACTAGAGTCGTTTAATTACCAAAACTTGGATACTATATATAGCAAGTGTATTTAATTGGTGAATGTAGTAACGTCTCATGTCTTGACTACTGCCAGTAGAAAAATGAATAAAGCTGATAATTTTCCAAGGTTTTTAAACTGATCGATAGTCACGGATGACAGTCATCGTAGGACATCCTATGACAGACAGCGAGACAATGCTGCTTCACTGTGTGCCTCAAGTCACAATCCATGCGCTTCGACGAGTCAGTGAGAGACAAGTTAGAAATCTCTTGATTTTTTGTTGTTGTTATATACTCCTCTAACCATCAAAACAAAAAGGTGACTAACTTTGAAACGGCGTATCGAGCGGCATTCTTTGCACCGATATGTGGAGAATACCGTCAATATATCGAGCGGTTTCAGATTATACCGTGATTCACCGCCGGTATTAAATAAAAATGTTCGACAGTGGGTACAGCGTGTTCGGTAAAACAAAATGTACGCGTACATATTGCTGTAGCATCTTATTAGAAATTCTAGAGAGATTGTATATTACAGGAAGACATACTCTGTATTGAAGTCAAGCCACTACGTTAGACTTTCATTATCCAAACGAGTGTGGTTCACAGGAAGCATTATTCATCAGAAAGTAACTTGCCTTGTCTTTACAGTAGTCTCATATGAGTATCTTTCACACGAATGTTAGATTCTATAAGGAAATAGAAAAAGAAACTAATCAAATATAAAATCAAAATATTTTTTTCTCTCTTTAGACTTCTATTTATTATTTGTCGATAGCTGAATTTGAAAGTCTACCTTTTTTTTGTAGATATTTTGGATATTTGAATACACCAGAGAATGCCAGAACGTTTATCTGAAAGCAGTGATGTTGAAAAGCCTCGCAAAAATATGAAAGGAGGCAGTGAAAATGAAGAAGAAGAAGAAGAACAAGATGATAAACTTGCTGAAGTTGAGGTAAGAAATTTAAAATAAACAAATTTTATATAGTTTGTCAGTTTTCTTTTTCTTTGACAGGATGAAGAAGCAGAAGAGGAAATGCCCAGTTTTAGTGATGATGAGGATTTCGTTTCTACTTTAACTGATGATAAACTTTGTCCTGATTTATTTCTTGAAAAACCTCAAAAACATGAAAGTTTAAATAATATTATTATTATTGACAATTTACCGCGTGTTGATACAGCAAAATTAGAAAAATTAAAAGTGGTTGTCGCAAAAGTGTACAATAAATTTGGTCCTATTAAAAACGAATACTATCCAATTGATGAAGAAGGAAAAACAAAAGGGTAGGAATATGCACTTTTATACTCGATTTTTCATTATTCATTTTTTCGTAGTTATGGATTTTTTGAATTTGAATCGGAACAAGCAGCACTCGAAGCCGTTAAACAAACAGACGGTTATCCATTGGATAAATCACATCAGTTTATCGTTAATCTTATGTCGGATTTTGATCGGTAAAACGTTTTATATTAAATATTATCTGTTTTGTAAGTAATCAATGTTTATTCTACTACTTTAGCTTAACAGCGATTCCAACTGAAAAAGATGATTTTGTATGTACTTTTACATTGTTAATTGTATGAATAGAATAAATTAGTTGCCTATTTTATTTCTAAAGGGAAATTTATTATGGTGGTTAAGTGAATTAGATGCTGTCGATCAATTCGCAATATTATCGGATGAACCGAAAAAGACAACGATCTATTCCAATAGTTTACCACAGCCAGTCATTTTGGAAGATAGAAGTGTATGAGATTTGTTCTTTATATTTATTCATTTTTTGATAAAACAAATATTATTTTGTTATTTAGAAATGGACTGAAACGCATTTTGTTTGGTCGCCAAGGGGTACCTATTTGGCATCGTTTCATGAACAGGGAATTGCGTTTTGGGCCGGAAAAGATTTTCGACAAGTACAACGGTATTTTAATAGACAGTAATCTTGCGTTTTCTAAGTTGCATGCTATAAAACATTTTTTCTATTATAGTTTTGCCCATCGCGGAGTGAATTACATTGATTTTTCTCCATGTGAACGTTATTTAGTGACAGTCTCACCGGCACAGCGAACAGATGAATCTGTCATTATATGGGATATTATAACTGGACAAAAGTTACGTTGGTTTCCATTTGATCAACAAAATCCACAATGGCCATATTTCAAGTAAATTTCTATTAAGTAGAAAATCTAAATTTAGAGATCACTCACACAGTTACTAATCACGTAGCAGTTTTACGTAGCATCTGAAATGCTAATAATGAGATGTTTATGTCAGATCTTTTAAAAGTAGCGGTAAGATATTGTTTTTAAAATACGACAAAGAATGATGATAATAAAAAGGCCGAGTTGTAGCCATATGTTTCCGAATGTGTAATGTCATAAACTGGCGAAGCGACTACCTGACTTTGTTCCATGATTTCTCGTTGTACTAAAGGCTATCTCACATCGATTCGATACTGTCACATACTTACAACATCATGATATGTTTTCTAACAATTTTTCTTCTTTCAATATGTAGTTTTCAAGATCAGTATTTCGCGAAACAAGGAAATGATTGTTTACAATTGTATGAAACAGAAGTGAGTATTTTTGTAATTCATTCAGATATGAGAGCGCGTTTAACAATTTTTCTTTGTCTATATTTTAGACATTTCATCTAGTTGATAAAAAACCAATTAAAGTTCCATCTATTGCCGATTTTCAATGGTCACCAACTGACAATCTTATATCATATTGGTGTTCGGAAGCTGAACATGTTCCCGTACGTGTGGTTTTAGCCGAAGTTGGTCAGACTTTTCAAGAAGTTCGTTCAAAGGTATGTATGCAGAAATTTTGCTAAAAGTGTGCTGCTTGACAAAAAGTATTTTTTCCGTTGTTTCAAGACATTATTCAATGTTACCGACTGTAAATTTTGTTGGCAAAAGCGTGGTGATTATCTTGTTGTTAAAGTTGATCGTTATACGAAAAAAAGTGGTGATAAAAATAATGTGAAGTATACGGTAAGTAAAAGGATTTCGTTTCGTTTTTCTTTCAAATCTTGCTCATCGTCTGTTTTTATAGGGTATGATTTACAATTTTGAAATATTTCATATTAGAGAAAAAAATTATCCACTCGATACACTCGAAGTTAAAGGTGATATACACATTTCTCTTGTGATTTGAATATGAATAACATTAATAAATTGGAATTTTTAGAAACAATTCAATCATTTTCTGTTGAACCAAATGGACATAAGTTATGTGTTATATCGGGTGAAAGTGTTCGTACAAGTATAACGTTTTATAAAATTTTGCCAAAAGGTGGAAAAGTCGAAACATTAAGTGAGTATAAAATAGTAAATGTAAGATATTATAAGCATGCTACAATAAAAAAATTTCAGAGGTGATGACTCAACCAGTTACAACGGCATTTTGGTCGCCTAATGGACAATTTCTTGTATTAGCCTCAGTAAAAACTGGGTAAGAATAGCTGATATGTTAGGTTTTTTCTTTAGACGCAACGAAGTTTGCATAGCTTTTTAAGTAGACTAGTATCTTTTAGTTCTTCTACTCCAATAATTATTTGACAATAATGTTGTACATGGTTTCTCATTATTTTCGGTTTGAATTTCGGAAATTTAAACTTTTACAAACAGTTAGTGATCAACAACAACAAAAATTTTCGACAGATGTTTCTTTTTCTTGACTGTTGCAATTTAACCGAGTGTTTAAAAACTTTTTTCCCATGGAAAAAATCATTAATTTTACCCTGTTTTTGTCATTACAGATAGTTTATTTTTCTCTCTTTAGTTCATCGAGTAGTGGTTTGTTATTATTTGTTGATACAAATGATATGTCGATTATGTCAAAACAAGAACATATTGATTTATCAGATGTTGAATGGGATCCAAGTGGACGTTACGTTGCTACATCTGTTTCCTGTTGGACAGCAAAAGTACGTTAACTTTCTCCTCTTTTAATTCTTATTGTATTCTCTGTTTTTCTTTCTCATTTAGCGTGATAATGCATTCAAACTCTGGAGTTTTCAAGGAAATTTGATATTTGAAAAAAATATTGATAGACTGGCGGCATTTCATTGGCGTCCAAGACCACCATCTCTTTTATCAGAAGAAAACATCAAGGTAAGTTTTGATCGTTCTTGTAAACAAGAAGTACGAGTAATTCAGTTGAATTTAAATTCTGTTTTATTAGATGTTCTGAGAATATCATAATTAGTATTACTAGACACTTGTTTTCCTCAAGTTAAAATAAGAGCTGACGAATTTCTTATCAGAAATAGTACCTACGCCCTCTTTTAAGGGAATGGTGAAAAACTGCAGGATGTTGGAAGTAATCGGTTAGTCTGAGCATCAATTTAATAAAAACACTTTGTTCGTTCAGAAGTTTAATTTTTGCACCCGGTTATATGAAAACAAGATGAGCACTTTTTAAACGTTAAACATCGGCAACCATTTGATTATATAATAGGTTGCAAGGATACGCTTCTTACCTGGTCAGTTGAGACCGAGTTTTGGAATAGATACACAACGATCTCTTAATTTTCTACAGTACAGTTCTTGTCAATTTGTTTTCTAGGAAATTAGAAAAAATATGAAAAATTATTCCAAAGTGTTTGAACAACGTGATCGTATGTTACGTACTGGTGAATCAGCCAGACAGCAAGAACATCGTCGAAAACAATCAGAAGAATTTAAAAGATTAAGGGATAAAAATTCACAACGTTTACAAATACAAAAACAAGACAGAATTCGACTTCGAGGTATAAATTGTTGTATGAACTAATAATATATCGGAATCTTCATTCTATTGCTTATTACAAGTTAGTCATGGAGCATGTTACGTTTCTCTGCCGTACACTCTTTTGTTTCATCTGCTCAGGAAACTGTTGAGAGCCGCGTCAATTTTTACTAGTTATACATGTCTATTATTCTTTTTCTTAAGACCTTTCTTGCATTTGTGCGTTTTTCTTATTTAAAAGTGACCATATTCTGTTAAGATGGATTTAAGTTGCTTGTTACCTATTCCCTTGACTTTTTCATCTATGGATATAATTAAACTGAAAAGTGCTAATAGACGACATTATAATCATTTCTTTTGTTTTAGGAAAAGATACTGATTCTGTATTTGGTCAAGATCAAATAAGCGAAGAAATAGTGGAGTTTTTAATCAAAACCGAAGAAGTTGAAATGAAATAAGAATTTTAAAAAAAGTCATACCAATAACAACAACAACATCTGGACTGTATTACATCATATTTCTTTCTGCCGTTGTTAAACATATTCGTTTCGTTAGTGTTGTAACAGCGTGATGAATTATTTTCTCTACTTTTCTCGTTTTTTGTTGTGCACGTACCGGATCTTTTTTATTATCATTCTCTATCGTTGTTCTTGTTATTATTTAAAATCTGCTGTTTATCTGAAGAAATAGGTGAATGAATAATTCGATGTTTTATAGTCTATCAACTTTTAGGCACATTCTTTATTGTTTGTGATATAAGAAACTCTATATAAGGAAAACTATATTCTATTATGATGTTGTTTTATTATTTAGAAAAAATAATGCGCAGTAAAGAAACATGGGTAATAAGGAACAAATATAATGCATTTGTAAGCATTGAGAAAAATGAGATGCAAACAGTGTGTCATTCTTTACGATCTATCTGACATACACGTTGAATAACAATTTCATCGAATAGTCTCATCAATACAAATAAAATTGGTTTGAAACTATCCATGTATTCTATGATTCTATGCGAAGCCAGTTTTCGCCAAAGTTTCATCCAGCAACGATATAGTAGCGGTCCGCTACAACAGTAACTGACAGTTTCAGTTCATCATTTTACAAAATTGAATTTCTTTAGAGAAATGCCCTATTAATCCTGCACTGGCGTGGTAAAGTCTCTTCAAAAAATCACTCATGACACATTAACATTGATAACGGGTACGGCATAAAGAATGTCACCTTTTGTATTTGGCAATTATCGAGGTCGGCTCTCGTAGTAGAGAGTTGAGCCTGGTCTCAACAGATTCCCCGTTCAATTCTCGATAAGAATATATAAAATCTTCTATTCTAAGTTGAAATGAGAAAATTTGAACAGATAATACTGCGAAGCTCCAATATAGCCAATTTTCCCGCCTAAAAAAGAAGTGTTGTTTTCTATTCGTTGGCACTTGAAAACATAAAGAACTAATCAGCCATTTAGTAGTGCTTTAAAAGCTCTACATTTTACCTGCAAAATTGCCATGAAAAAGAACGTTCCTTTTTTCAAATTTTGGTCCTAAATCGCGCTTTTACGTCAGCTGTTTGGGCCATTCAAGAAAACTTGTACAAGTCGACCAGAAAGTAAACTTTGAAGCTGTTTTAGTTTTATCTTGAAGAGAAATGCATGATGAATCATTCGCAATCGTCGGAATTTGAATCATTTTTCGTATTGTAACAAAAAAACCAAAATAGTTCAAGTTTTCGACATTTCTCGACTCCACTACCAGAAGTCAGGCTTTGAACCAGAATCCTTGCTTGAAACTGACTTCACTGTACACTGGGAGAAAGAGGACACTTGATTGTATCCACAAACTTCCTCTGATACGTTTCTGTATTCATATTTATGGTACCGTACAAAATAATTCAAAACAAAGAAACCTAGGAACTTGGCTACGGTGGAGCTTCGCAGTATTATTTGTTCAAATTTTCTCACTCTAACTTTGAATGGGTGGTTTCATATATTCTTGTCGAGAATTGAACAGAGAATCTTTTTAGACTAAGCACAAGTTTTTACGATGGAAGCTGGTCGAGGAAAAGGTGAAATACAAAAGGTGCCATTTCGTACCTGTTACAATAAAAATTCTAGTATGAGTGCGCCTCCACAGAAAAGTTGTCTGCTCTAGACGATGGAAATAATTCCTGCTTGGCTGGTCGAATTGACCTTTGTGTTCGATATTATGAGTTATTTACAATAATAGAAAATGTTCGTTTAACAACAGATTTCATGTGAATATATGATCAGAAAAAGTTGTTAACTAAAGTAATATAAATATAAACGTATATTTTCTAATTTTCTAAGCAATACTCATTTGCATATATGTCATCCTCACCCACAGTTTTTTACCTGGTGAAGTTGACTATGTAAAGTGGACTAGCTTTAAAAGTCTCTCCATATATACCCAGTTGTTTCATATCAATATGATTCTTTCAAATTATCTTGTCCAAATGGTAAAGCATCAAAAATGACATCACATCTTCGGCATCATCTTTCGTTCAAGCGTCAGCTCGTCATTTCTCGCAACAGAGCACTTCGTTCTGCACAATATATAAAGATTTATTTTTTATTTTTCTACATGTGAAGTTCATAGTTATGTATAACATGATGTCTTTTAAATAAAGATGCAAAGTCTTATTTAAAATAGTCTATTTTTATATTGATAAAGATCATCTACCTATCACGGTACTCTTTTGTTTTTTTCTCAATCATTCTATGATAAAAAGGCTTATAAATGAAACATACAACGAAAACCGGATTTCTCAAACAAAATGATTTGAGTCCTTTTCTCAGATTTTGCGAGTCTGGCATCTCGAGTCCGAGTCAAGTTTGAGTAATAATAAAATGCGACTCGTACTTGTCCACCTCTGCAACAGAGATGAGCAAAAAATGTTATTTTTCTACACCTGTGATGATCAAAAAAGCGAATTGTTTTTTTAGATTTTTCAATATTAATTTCAGTTTTTTTAACATTGTCAAATGTACTGTGAAAATGATAGATTGACATTTTTCTAGTAAATTAACCACTTTTCTCTAAAGTGTGTGACACCAAGAATGTGTACAATGATGTTAAACCATATAGTATAATGTTTGCTAATACATTCAGTATCATATAGCTAACTATCTACTTTATTTCTTTTTTTAAAACTAATCCAAAACATAAAATGAAATAAAAAATCATAAAATATGTTGAAGTAAAGCATGAGAAAGTGATGGAGTCACGGAATAGAGTTATCTGCTTACAACAACAACAACAACAAAAAAAAAAATAACAGAAAAATAAAATAAAATTGTATATAGATGCGCTGTTTATTGCACAAAAATAGGAGAAAAAAGATTCACTGTTAAAAATAAATATCAGAGTTATACTTGCGAATAATAAACTAACAAAAGTTTCATCTAAGATATAAGATGCAACTGTCCTATAAATAGTAAGTAATAGGAAAAATAAATGCTGATAATATTCACTGTTATATCAAAGAATAGAAAAAAAAAAGATTTGCAATCAGTAGTCACTGTTTCTTATTCACAACAATAAAACAAAAAAATATATTAGAATAACAATAAATTTTGTCTAAATAATATCCGTACTAAAATTTTTCTTTAATATCACAATATACAAAATAAAAGCATATTTGGATTACGATCTGGAATGTGAATTTAAAATTTGTAATTTAAACATTTATGTTTACCTATTTTTCTTTACCAAGATTAACTAACATATCTAATAGAATATTTTTTAATTCACGATTGGATGCATTTGTAGCTAATATAAATAACCAACGTTCAAATATGGGTAAAAGAAATCTATAGTCATTTTTTGTATGTAAATATTTTGCCAAATACAAACATAAATTATTCCATCCATCAATATATAATTTCATACTTGAAGTCAATGTTTTAGATGTTAAATTATGTATGTTGAATGGTTTCAGACTAAAAAGAGAACAAAAAATGAAAAAAAAAAACTTAGTTGATAATTAAGCCACAATTGATGTTTTTTTTAAAATAATATTACTACCTGATTTTAGATTCATCTAATGAAGATGATATGAACGGTATTGGAAATGGATGTGATATGACAGATAAGGGTGACGATAATGACGGCGTTCGACTTTCTCGTTGTATGGATGTTGACATTTTTCTCAGAGGTGGTGCCGATATTTCTGTTTTACGTAATTTATATTCGTTCATCGCTTGATTCATCATATGTTCTGTAACAATAAAATATTGAGTTTCATCCTGTAATGGGAACATATTTTTTGATAAATTTGTATTTTTATTAATTGATGAATTATTCAAAGTATTTTGTAGTTCACTGTTCGCTTGTTTTTGTTGTTGTTGATCAGGAATAAATTTATCAATTAAATCTTGATCAGCTCGTAATAAATAAAAACCGATTTCGTGTGAACATGGGACCGTGGTAGACACTGTGGAATGCGAAGGCTAAAACAAAATACTCTGGTTATTATAATTAGAATACAAAACGTAGCCATGTTCTCTCGCAAAGCACTTTACCATCTCATTTTTTTCAGGCTTCATGCTGAAAATTGAATACAAAATATATCACTGATTTACTAGACTGATCTGCTATCAGTCATTATTGGTAAAACATTTGCCGCGATATTCAATCAATCTCAAAAAATTTCGAATGTGGTCTTATTGTGACGAGAACACTTTGCTCTATCAGAATAAGTATAAGAAAACATTTTGAAGGCACAAGAAACAAAAAGCATAACAAAACTACGAAAATTAACGGCTGGTGAATAAAAACTTAAAAAATTCATATCCTTTGGAATAAAAGGTCGTAACGCGGTAGTAGTTTTATTTTGTAGTTCAAACTTTTGTCTACATCAAACTGTTTTGTCAAAAACGAGGAGAATACTCTTAACACACATTGGCTGAATAAACTAATAATATATCCGAAATGATTACGATTCGAAAATCTGAATGTATAAACAACTACAAACCTGCATATCTTCATTTTGTTGATTCATTATTTTTTCATATTCATTTGAATACTTATAAATTGTATCAGCTATACTATCGCTTAACATTTTTAGAATAGTCAATTGATTTGTTGAATTGTTCATTGAACATCTGTATAAGTAAGACGAAAAATTGGAAAAAAATCCTTTGTCGATTATATTACTTGTCTTTTTTGATAAAACCGAAGGTGTAGTTGATTGAAGAGATGATGTAGAACAAATAGACGAAGCAGAATCATCATCGGGTAAAGGAATTGCATTTTCTGTACAATGATTCATCTAAACTTAATTGCACAATTAAATTTTTATATTTACATTACATCAATAATAGAAAGTCTACCTCATTTGATTTGAGTGGTTGTTGCTGTTTCCATAATTCAACGGACATAATGTCAATATTTTTCAATAATATGTCAATTAAATACTGAAATGCAATACGTTTTAAATGATAAAATGTTATTGGTATTTCATATGAAAATAGTTGTTGTAATAAACATTTTAAACCAATATTATTTGTTTCATATCGTTCACATAGATCAATTGTATAGGTTAAACAAGATAAAAGATAATATAGAATAGGACTCTCTGTAAATTTATTATTATTTAATAATATCTCTCCAATTATATGAATTAATTGTGTATGAAAATAATTTGAAAATACAAATGTTTGCATATCAATTTCATTTGTTAATGTTTTATTATCAGATAATCGAAATATAAAACGAAATAATTTTCTATCATTATTATCATTAATCGATTGTAATGTTGATTGTTCATTAAATAACTGTTTACAAAGTAAAAATATCATATTATCATTATCATGTGATGTTAACAATGATCCATCTTTTGTATACAATTGAACATTTAATAATAAATCATCTGCAGACAATACATTGAACTCATGTATGATATACTCGGTAGGCATTGATGTTAATAATATTGCATGACGAATATTTTTGCAACATATTAATGACAAATTTTCGTCAAATTTCATTGATAGATTAGTTAATAAATGTTTTATGCATGATATAGCTAAATAGATAAAGATTAAAAATACATTTTTATCAAAAATTAAATTAAATTTTCCTCATTTTCTTACACTTACCTAAACGTCCAAGATATTCATTTGATACAACAAGCCAATCATTTAACATTGATAAAAATGTGTCAAATAGAATATAATGATATTTATCAATAACAGATGATCTATCAAATATTTGTATAACATGTTCTAATAGATTACCCATAAATAGACGCCATGCTGTTGAAGTCATACGAATATTATTGAATAATGTTAATGAACCACGAAATAATGATGATTTTCGTAACGATGGTTTTTTTAAAAAAGTTGAACAGACAAATGATTGGACTAATGGAATGATAACACAAACGACTAAATAAATAGAAAATTGATAATTAACATTTTCTGATGTTTTTGTAAGTATTTCAAAATAATGATCAATTATTTTAATTATATAACGATTTGGACAAGAAAATATAGTATCTGTTAAACCTTCAATCATATACGACCAAACACTTAATAAATGAGTTTTATCAATCGAATCGAAATCTTCAGATAAATATTTGATATCTTTTTCTAAGTTTTTCTCAAACATTTGTAGAAAATCCATTATTTGCTCTTGTAGATCAATTTTATTAAATTCATTTAAAAAGAAATCTTCATTTAATAACGCTATATGAGTCAAAAAATCGGATGAATAATTGATAAAAGTACAGTAGGTAAATGAAATAGATTCAAAATAACGTGATCTAAAAAAATAACAAAAATAAATAGATAACTAGTATCCAATAGATAGTCCGTATTGTTCTAGCTAACCATTAAAAACAAGTGTTCATCATAAACTTGAGTATTCTCTCTCAAACGTACACTGAGACTAGAGAAAACGAATTACTTTATTTATGAGATAATGTAAAACAATGAAATATTACCGTTTTTTGGTTGAAAATATATATTGTGATGATGGCGATGAATAACAGTCTATGAAGATGTGCATAAATTTAGTTAACATGTTTAATGCTGGTATAATCATCTCGATTTTATTTCGTATGTCAGTGCTGTGACTATCTTGTTCACTCAGTTCATCAAACGAACCATTTTTTTCGGATGTCCACGGATCTACAAAAACTTATAAAGATGAATAAGAATAAAAAACCAAAACTAAAAAAAAAAAGATTACCTGGTTCTCTTAAATAACGAAATAGACATGATAAACAATCGATTGCAGCTGATGATATTACATTTAAATTATCACAATTGATGAATGCTGCTAATATTTCTACCGATGCATTCATTCGACGTAATTCAAATTTATTTTCATCAGTTGCATGAACATTTTGTTGTTTTTGTTCAATTCGAACCGTTTTTAAACAAGCAAATATCGATCGCCAACCAGATTTGATATTATTTGTGTTAAATTCAACTAATTCACATATTGAATTAAAAATCTAGAAAAATTAACAATATACTCTATTAGATAATTATTCTTGATAACATTTCTTTTTTTAATTATACTTGATTTTCCACAATACTATCACATTGTTCGGTACAAATAAGATGTTCAAATGGTTTAAAGAATTCTTCATTCATATGAAAATTTTTATATTCTGGTCTTACACTTAAATATGAACGTAAGTGTGTATGCATATGATTGATAGAACGTTTAGCAATCCCAATATCTTTATGTGTGGCAATCTAAAATCATTCATTGAAAAATTAAAATTCAACAATTAAAATTTCGATCGGTTAGTTTTACCTGTATAAACAATTGTGATATAAAACTCCATACTTTGCATACATGGTATCGGGGACGTAATGATGTAATAATATCTGCCATATAAATAAAATAAAAAACATTTTCAAAAATATAACATCAATTCAAAAATATATGAAAATGTTTACCTAGTGACATTTCTCCAAGTTTATCAATGATAACATTTATGGGAAAAAAATCTGTTGACGAGTGATGAAAAGAATTATCTTCTTTTGTTAATTGTGTAACACCTAAAACGCGTAATTGTTCCAAAAATTCCAATAATGAATCAAGATCAAGTAATCGAGTGGCTACGTTGTAGAGTCTAATTAAAAGTAACAATTGTTCCATAAATTTATGAGATAAAACGGCCTACATACTTATCAACTCGACGAGATAACGCTTGCAATATAGGTGCACAAAATTTTTCATTAATATGACCAGTTTTATCGATAGCTGCTAATTGTAATAATGATGAAGTATTTGTAGCTGAGGGAAAAGTACTAAAATAATACATTTTTTTATGTTTTTTTTTTTCCATTTCAGTTACAGTTAAATATTGTTAAAATTGATCTTACTTTTCGTTAGTTTCTAGTCTTTCAGCATCTGTTAAAGTAGTTTTATCCTTTGTTACCGAACAACATATTTGCTCCAACATCAATAGGTAAATACAACATCTAAATATAAGAGTATGAAAAACCCAAAACATTTTTTTTTTGAAAGGTATTATCGATTACATACCTTAGGATAAATTTATACATAACACTTGGACATATTTGTATATCCTTTATAATTAATTCTAGAATAAAACTAATTGCCATCACATCACCATAATGTAAATGATATTGTTTATGTTTGCCGGTAATTTTATTAGAATGATATTGTGGTTGTCGTTTTAAAATTAACAAATCATTTGTATAATTAATTTTAATATCAAAATTGTGTTCGATAATTTGTAGAACTCGCTGTAATACTGAACAGGCACTATTTGAATGACCTTTAGAAAATTGAATATTAGTGATATCCAAATAAGTGAAGAACAAACTCACCAGTGACAACAGCGAGCTTGAATAGAACCTTTAAACCACTGAATACGAGTTGATGTGTTTCGATGAGTCTCGCATTGATCATGTTATCATTTGTTATGGATGATTGAAATTCACTTTGAAAAAAATCTAATGCATGGCTTATATTCAACATAACGGCGTAGACACCTGAATAGGTTAAATGATGGATCATTCAACGCATATATTACGCAACTACAATCCTCACCGAACAGAGAATTCCAGCAAATTTGTAACAAACGATAACATATCGATAAAGCTTTAAAACAAAACAAAGACAATATGAAATGAGCTTCTTATCAATACAAACTGAGCGTTGGTTAACTGTTTCATCGCTCTATCCTATTAGGAATCGAACCTGATTATGTGACAGACTAATGGCATGGGACGAAAAAAGCACAACGATTGAAAAATAGATAGATGTTTTATTTTCTGAACGACGTTCTAATATAGAAAAACGACACAAAAATTGCCTATATCTTACCTATACACTTTGCCTGACGAATTTCAGTCAAACCACATATTTGAATTGAATTAACGGCTGGAATATTAAATTGCCTGATCTCTTCAAGAAAACTATTTTTTCAACTAATTTTTCCCATATATCGTGCTACTCTTACCAGAAAACATTTGGTATAAAATAACTTTTGATTGTTCGGGTACATATTGCATAAAATCAAAATTATCATGGCACTGTTCATAGAGATTATTCATCCATTCTGGATCAATATATATCATCATTCCGCAATTCATAATATCTGACATGAACGAAGTCTATAAAATGATAGAAACAAGATTATAATCATAATAAAGGATGAAAAGTAAACATACTTTTGAATATGTGATGTGGTTACCATTAATTGGTCCAAACAATTGTTGTATATGTCGATGTAAACCATACCAGAGTACCCAGATTGTTGCTGCATAAATACCGTCAGCATTTGCGACAATTATATCCGATGCAGATGAATTGGACGTTTTCGAAGTATACTCTGGAATGGAAAAAAATTGATAAAAAATATAGAAGAATCTTATAGAATATATATCTTACCGGAACTAATAAATGATGAAAATTGTAATAGTGCGTCATCAAAATCAGCCACATTCATTACTTTAATTGTTTTTAGTAACAACTTTAAATGATGTAGATAAAACATTACTCTTTCTGTTGTTGTACTACTACTCGACAAACTCAGATTTTTCTCATCATCATTGCTGTTGTTGTCATTTTCTTGCTCATTTTTCATGTGTGCAATAAAATCATCGGTATTGACTGGTGGACCTATTACATAACAACCATATTTCAAATATGTTCTATAAATATGTCGTTGTTCATCTTGATGAAACTTTGGTTGGCTAATGAAATTAAATAGTTGTTCTAGACAATGATTGAGACATTGATATGCTTTATTAACAAGTAAACGATCGTCTGATGATGTACAGTCAATTATTATTGATAATATTCTAAAGAAAAATACGTTGTTGAGGGTAAATAGCGTATCAGTTAAAGTGAACAGCAACCTACTTTCGAAATAGACTCAGGTCCGAATCATCTATTACTTGTTCTTGTATAGTCGATTGATTAATAATCCACGGTGGAAAAATTAAAGAAATCAATGTCGATGCATTTAAAAGCTAAATAAAAATAGAATTTAAAAAAGACATGTTTATAGTGAAAAACGATTCGAGCAACTTTCCATACCTCCTTGAGAACGATAAGTAAATCCATCCGTTCATTTACTGTTTGACATAAAGTAAGACGATGAATGTGTGTCTCGGATACAGAACGTAAAGCATATAGTGGAGAAATGAAAAAGACTAATTTCAGTATTATTCTGAAAACAAAGAAAGCAAAAACAGTCACAATCGAACAAAAAAGTCACAGAATCGTAGTAGCATGTCTAGATTTGAGATAATCGACTTTTGACTGATATGAGAGACAAAAAAGAGTATGAAAAACAGTTTTTGTCGTATGGAAGAGATGGTTATTTTTCACCTACATCTGAGCTATATGACAGCGACTTCTCAAGACTAGTCAGAGTTATTGTTGTAAAAATTATTCATGAGATTACATACCGAAAGACGATTCGACAAATTTGAGGATCAGTGTTTCTAACGTACGTAACACAACGCACATCAATAATCGGTGATCCAAGAAATGATAGCACACCGGGTGAGTATTTTTTCCTGAAAATTAAAAAGAGCGTCGAATTAGTTCGGCATAACATTGGAAAAAAGAAGATTTTGCTAAAAGTTTTGTTTATTTTTGTAAATTTACCATACAAAATCAATGAATGGTTGATAAAAACGAATATTTCTCGGCAATAAACTAGTCATTAAATCATGCAATTCTAAAACAAATATTCGTTGCAGCATTCGATCCGGACTTCTAAAGGAATAAGAAAAAAGCGTGTATGAGACGTGTAATCTGAACAATCAGTTCACATTACTCTGATAAATTATCAATCAATGATGTATGATACTCCACGAGAATTAGCAATGACGAAAAATATTCAATTTCATTTGGATCCAGTAACGTATTATCATCTAAAGACAAAAAGTAATAAGAACAATCTCTTCTCTGTCGTGTAAAATAAATGTTTACCGGCTAGATTATATTTATCGCTTTCTCTCTAAAATAAAATGAAGGATGAATCTCTGATCAAGAAAGAAAAAATTCTAAATAAATCATACTACTAATTCTTGATAATAGTTGTAAAAATGTTCTAATTTCAATTTGCATAATTGACACGTTTCATCTCTTAGATCAATATTACTCGTCCGTAAAGTGCCTAGAGTGAACTAAAACAGAGTGGAAAGTGTTAATTCTCAAAAATTAAATCTTTTAACGGCTTATTTACATCAGTTAATTTACAAAGAATTGGAACTGTTAAAATATCATTGTACGATCGAATAAAATTTAAAATGATCTAAAGAAAAATAGAGATCTATCATTAGATAACGGCAAAATATAGACTTAAAAAGAAACATACACGGATTCCATTGACGCACTCTCTTTCAATAAGCGGTGATGCATTCTGAAAACTATCGATTATATAAAGAATAAAATCGTGTTTATCTTGTATAGAACATTTTGTACAATTTTCTTCTTCGCTAACAAGAAACTAAAAAAATAAAACTTTCTTCTTTCACTATAACAATAAAATAAGTCACCAGCACACATGTACCTCAAAGCCATGAATAGCATGTAAACAAATTTGCGGCGCCTCTTTTTCCAAACAACAGCCGATAAATTCAATACATTTTTCTCTAGAATCAAATTTGAGTGTTTTATGTGCAATGTCTCGTATAAAAAATTCTTAAAGATCATACCGTCCAAAATGTATATTGTTTTTTCCTTGACTTAAATAATCTAAAACAAATAAAATATTATTGCAAAAAAAATGTTTTTTAAGATTTCATGAAACATACCTAATAATTGTTGACAAAATTCTTTTAATAAAAATTTGTTCGTCTTCTCTGCTTCTTGTTTTACGGCATTCAGCCAATCATTATTCATAACTTTTCTCTAAAACGCAGTTATAACCTTAAAAAAAAATCATAGTCTGAATTAATTGAATAATTAAAAATGAATAAATCAAAAAAATTTCTAGAATTCTTTACTGAAAAGAGTTTGTGTCATAATTATTGTAGAAAACATTCTCTTTTCAGAGTTTTGAAACTATGATTTCAAATATTTAATTGATCTCAACCATGTGTAAATATAATTTTTGGTCATTGTCTTGTTTTAGCCGCTGTTATAGTCGATGGCCTTACAAAATGGTTGTCTATCTGTGCGCAAAATATGGAAAATAGAAAATTTTCTGTGACCACAAGAGAGAATATATTCAAAGCGATGACCTGAAATATCTTCTAATGCAGGGAGAAAAACAGCTCAGCAAACTTTTTCTGTAGCCAGGATACCAGAAATCAGTCAACTTTGATAATAACACAAAAATAGTCGTCTACGGATAATAAAGCTTACAGAATATTGATAATGTATCATAGCGAATCGATCAGAAATACTTCAGGTTCCTTTAAGATCTTCAGAGGATACCCATGAAACTTGTTGTCTTGGATTCAAGAATCATGGACGGTTGCAGGCAAGCGTTACCTTGTAATGTAAGACAACGAATTTTGAAGTCGAGATACGCTACTGAAGAGCGCTGGCTTCTTCGTGAAATGTGTAGGAGTTAGCGTTCCTTAGTAGAAATTTCTTCAGTAGCGTATCGCGACCGAATTTTGACACTCAATATTCGTAACCGAATTTTTATTTGTCAAAGACAAAAGCGAATCAAATTACATGTGGCGCCGAGTGAGCATCCTGGATCGATCAGAAGCGACACCAACAAAGCCTGTATTCAATATTGTGAGGTTACTCTTCACAACGGAGAAGAAAAAATTCTTTAATGGTAATGTCGAATTAAAAAATAGGATGATTACAAGGATTGTCGTTGGAAAAGAATATCTCACTCTATCTGTAGCTTGTATTAAGTCTCTTTTGTTAGAAAAGAAATTTCGATCGGAGCTTGTCTCTTAAGGTCTCTACATGACCACCGATTCTATATATAGAATGATAGCTCTTTTTCTCTCTCTATCCTTAATTTTATAAATAATCTTATTTCTGCTGTTATTTCTCGTAATTTTGACTATTGTTCTTCTAGTACCTTACTTACGTTAGAACTATCTCTGCCAACTCTTTCCTTCATCGTAAATATTTCATCTTTCTGCAGTATTTTAAAATCTATCATCACCTCAGTCCTCTTTCTAGCTTTTGTCCGTTCACCGTCTTCACTATGCCTCTTTAGGCTGTCATTATTTTGAATATGTTCACACGCCATCACCCGTCAATGGTTTTTCTTCACAAACTTCTTCGTTTTTCTCCTCAACTGTGACTGACTGGGATAAACATCTGAAACCAGTAGCTCGTTTTTCTTCGTGGAAGTCTTTCAAAAAAAATTCTCTCTGTTGGATCTCTTCTCATGTTGCTAGTCTTATAGAACCGTGTTAGTTGTTCGCTTAAACTTTATTTTATTTGTTTAGCTTATCATTTACTAATGTAACCTTTCTGTTGCATTCTCTTTGCATTTTTTTATTATATTGAGTAAAGGTTTAAGGCCATTGGTGGTAGAGGTCTGCGGGACAGTCCCAGTCCCATCCCGGTCCCGCGGGACTTTTTACGGGACCTGGACCCAGAAAAATCTTTTTTACGGACCGGGATTAGGACCGGGACTTAGAGGTCTGCGGGACGGTCCCGGTTCCGTGAAACTTTTAATAGGAACGCGATCAGGTTTTTTTGAAAATAGTCTTGTCTCAGAGGTGCAACCGGTACCGGTACCGGCGCCGGTCTGGTACCGGTATGAAGTATAGCGCCGACCGATATACCGGCCAGTTTACCGGTACCGACATGAATTATAACGGCGACCGGTATACCGTGATTAATATGAAGTAGAATCAGTCGGCCGATATTTTGCGGT
>CAJNOQ010000093.1:0-78532 GCA_905250885.1 Didymodactylos carnosus
CCTTTCGTATAATTTACGTAGTTCTCTTGATTGAAGTTCTAAAACTAATGTTTAGGTATGGCTTTGTAGAGTATTTCGTGGCGCATCTTTTAAAAAAAACACTAATATTAGGATCCTAAAGGAACACGAGAAAAATAGAAAATACTAAGAGGCTCATTCATTATGACGCACTCGATAGAAACTTCCATAATTCTACAGCCAATAAACATCATACGGAATATCAATTACACTCATAAATCTAGTTTTTGATGGGCTTTAACCTGGTATAAATACTTTCTGATATTATCTGTCCTTTAGGTCGTGTAGGGGGGGAGAAAAAGGTTATGTAACACCCTGTACATGACCGTTACCATCTGTTGTGCCATTATATACTTATTCACAGCGTGACAATGACTACAACAATTGATCTGAACCACTCAGTAGATGAGATAATGGAGATTAGTTGTTCATGCGCTTAGCAGGTGCTTATATCGATATGGCTATTGCATAGACTTAGTCAATATGGCTAGGTTAACATGTCTCTTTTGTGAATTCTTAATCTTCGTACTAGCGTAGTTCTGTAATCAAATGAGGTGAACAAACAAGCAAACAAAGAAGAAACGGAATGAATTTTTTTATTCAATTTGCACCAGTAGATATACTAAAAATAGAAAAACAAATATTGAAAAATAATTGAATATAATTAATAAGTAAATAATTCAGGATATTGAAATTCTGACGTTCTAAATTGCAATGGTTGTTTTTCAATTTTTGGTGTCGATTCATTACTATCTTTAGATAAACATAATACACTCATCAAATGATCAGTAAGACGCTCATCAGCAAGACGTTGCTAAAAGAAACGAAAAACAGTGTGCTATATTAGCATATTTACAATTTCAACATGTTAATCATGAAAGCTAAGAAGATAAATATTTTTAATTTTATTCGTTACAATTAGACTTGTTCTACGTCATTAATGAAAACTGTTTGATGATTATTTTTGTTATATTTGTTACATTGATATGTTTATCTACACTCATCTGACTCATCTGACAGAAAACATGATACTATATTTTAATTATAATAATTAAATTTAGAAAGGATCACAGTAATCTCTTACCTTTTCGCTGACTTTTGACTTTAATTCTTCAAATGGTCTTGTTCTAAAATCTTCAATTAAAAGTTTTTTCTGTTCAACTATTGTTCGATTTGATTCACTTGCATCTATACGAAAAATAAGATGTTTGATATCTTTATATATATATATATATATGCATATATGAGACTATAATTGTACGTACGAAGAACATCTCGTACTGTCTGAAATGATATGTCCTCAATAATTTCACCCTAAAATAGGAATAAATCAGATATGATGTTTTTAAGAAAATGTTCAAATGCATACGGGTGTTGTTGTGTCACCTTCACTAATAAATGAATCCGTACCATCAGCAAGCGATCGTGAATCAGACTCTAAAAATTATAATAAAATTTATTTAAAAGATTATAATCAGTTAAGTGTGGATACTTCCACACACTTTTACACAATCCAAAAGACGACAAAGATGTGACTTCGTGCATAACCATAGTAGAATTATATATAAATCTATAGTTTGTTTTTAAATATGGTATGGGAGATGTCTAGGCATGTTATGAAGCCGAACGTTCGATGTTTGAAGTTTTGGTTCGACTATAGTTCGACGTTCAAGTTTGCCTCTAAACAATTTCGATTCGGCTTCAACTCGGAAAATATTCGAGCATTCGAGTTCGAGTTCAAGATCAAATAGTTAAGAAAGCACACTTTTATGCTATATACCATATGATCAGACAATTATTATTTTTTCTCTTAAATCCTAGTTATGTACATATTAATGTTTTTTCTTTCATTTTTCGCACTTTAACTCGAAAAACAATGAAATAACAAACGTCTTCAAACGAAGCAAGCGTGAATTATGTTCGAACCCGAACTTTAAACGTTCCTCTACGTAACATGGCTAGCAACAGTAATTCATTCCGCAGCATGGAATTAAGGACATACATTGAGATATTATAATCATTCAGGGCTTGTAGTATCAAAAAAACTTTTAAGCATGTTCTGAGAACCGTGTCTAGGAAACCTGGGTGCTAACTCTGCGTTGACAATAATTCAAAGTCGAATTCGAAGGTCCAATAGTTCGGCATAAAACTTCTTCGAACTCGAATTGTTCGCTGTCGAACCTCGGACCTGCGTTCGAATTCGACACATCCCTAGCCAGCGGGGAGTTCGATCGCATAAGTATTTTAGTATTTATTTAAGTACTTGATTTATTCTCAGGAACAAATGTTGAATTCTTTAGAGATAACTAGAAAAGTCAAGAAGATATATGCCTTCCTTATGATCAAATTAAAGCTTGAAGTTCGCTTGTTTTAATCATACAAGAACGAGCCTCGCAGTTTATTTTGTCACCGACCTATATGATTTTTGAAGACGCCATACTTCTTAAAAATTCCCTTTCTTCAAAAACTCTAGGTCAACTGTCTAACATATTTTTATTTATACACCATTCGAGCAAAAGCCGCTCGACTTTGACCTTTCTTGGAGAAATTGTATAGAAATCACAGCAAAGCTGTAACACAAACGACTCTTTGAAGAAACGGATTGCTAAAAAATCGAAAAAGATGTGTAAAGCTGGTCTCAAATTATAAAAAGCTTTCTATCCTCGCATTCAGATGAAAAAATTTTCCTAAATTCTAACGTTTTCTCTCGCTTGTTCAAAACCTAGACGAGTTTAGGACAACATGAAAATCCTACAAACTGAATCATCTTAAACATTATCTACATAAAAATCGGTAGTCATAAACGCTATTAAACCGTCTGTTCGAACCTTTGACAGGATTTAGAAATTTTCAACTATACAGAACTTAAAAGGATCTAGGAGAGTTATTAACACTAGAACGCCTGTAGCGCGGTCATTTTGACCGTTTTATGATTTTTATTCTTAATAAAACAAACTGCATACAATTTATTTAAAAATAAATTATGTCATAACTTTTAATTTGTCCCACAAAAATTATTTTTTGCAGAATTTTTAATTCATTTTTTAATTCAGAATCATTTTTAAAACAGTAATGGTCAAAATGACCGCTTTGGACGTTCTAGGTCATGAAAATTTCTGGGCATTCTAGTGTTAAACTATTTTTAAAGAAATGCTCCAAAATCTTAGATGGTGTATAGTTGCAAATTCTTAAACCGTTTTTCGTAGTTAACTTTTTTTTAAAGATATTAACTCTAACTTCATGTTCTGCATAAAAATTTCTTCATACATTACGTGTTTTTTACTATTTCTACATGTGACTAAAAAGTAGATCTCTACTGACATATCTTGAAAAAATTTATAAGAAAAAAAGTATCTGTGTACAATCAAACTATGGCAATTTTTCTAGTACAACTAGTTAAGCAGTATGTAGAATAACTGTATCTCTTGTATGTGTAATTTTCTAGAGGGGGGAGTTAACGAAAGTCGAAAAGTGTTGTAAAAAAAACAATAAGCTCTAGAGACATATTTTATCCGTCACTCGAACATGTCTGAAAACCACTTTCATTTGATTATAACTTAAGTTATATATAACAAAAATAAACCTTTTAATTTGAAATTACGGAAAAAAATAATTCCCAATAGAATAAGTCAACATACTCTCTTATTTTAATAAAAAATCAAAAAATTTAAAATGTTTATTCTATTATTTCTATATTTTTTTCGAATTTTACAGCTGATTTAGTACAGAATAGTTCTTTAATTTCAAGTCATTAAAAGTAATAAAATCTTTCTTTTTTATTAATCGGAAATATGGTTTATTTCTTTAAAGTGATAATGACCAACTGATATGTCAAAATAAACTAACTACAGGATGAAAAAAAAAAAGTGTTGTGTAGGGTAAAAGTCAAAATGTATGTCATTTACTGACTAGTTAAAACACCAATTAATATAATCATTCATTCCTTTTTTCTCTTTTTTATTATTATTATAAAATTCAAATAAACAATAGGTTTTTTTTTCGTTAAAAAGGTATTATCTGGGTGTTAATTTGTACTTGTACAATAAATATGATTAAATATATAAAATCCTATTATAGTTGATTCTTATTCACGTGCTTTATAATAAGGATAAGCTTTCTCTCTCTGTCCATTTCTCTTGTCAAATCTTGTAAATTTCCTTTATCTGGTGATGGGTATGAGAAGATGAAAAAAAATGAAGATGAAAGTTATTTTTTTTTGTTTCTTCTTTATATATGAACATTCCAGGCATTTTATCAACTTATTAAATGAAGTAAAATACATTTTATGACCACCTCAAACGAAAGAGAGAAAAAAAAAAAAAGAAGGAAAACCCTAACGTCGTTCGAGTGTTTTATGTCTATCTGATAGTTGCTACTATTGTATGTAGTTCTCTACTAATGAAACACAAGATCGAAAGAAAAAAGGAGAAAGAAAATAAAGAAATAGGCATTATAAGAGCGTAAATGAGAGGGAAACGTGTTAGGGAATTTAGTTTTTCGATTAAAACAAAAGAGTTTGCTTATGAAAAAAACAAAAACAAAATATTATTATTATTATTATTATTATTATTATTATTATTAAAGAGGTAGAAGAAGGAGAGAAGAAAAGAGAAGAGAAGAGAAGAGTGTGTGTGTGTGTGTATGTGAAAACAGATAAGCAAATGTTGTTCATTAATCATATACAATAGAGTAACGTTCAATATTTTCTTTCATTCTTCTATTTCAGAACAACAATGAATGAAAGATTGTAATCATTATTATTAATATATAATAACGTAAACAGGTAGAAGAACGTGAATAAATAGTAAAGTGTATAAACATTTACAAAAACACTCTAATAACAACAAAAAAGAAACATATTAACATTCTACAAATATAGAACGACATCGAAGAGTGTTTAATAATGTGTTAATGATAGGTAAGAATTAATCGGATGTAAATTAATACACACATATGCACACACAAACACAAAATTAAGTGGTTTTTAATCAGTGATGTTTTAGAAAAGTTAAAATAGATTTTTAATGAGAAAAAAAAAAAAAAAAGATATATTTACGTGATCGAAAACGACTTTTAATTTCTATAAAGAAAAAGTTTTCATTTTTCATTTTTTTCGCCGGAAGAGGCAGTATTATTTGATAATCATCGATGATTTTCTACATAATCATCATTTTTCTAAACTAATAACTCTCCTTGATGCATATATAGCAACAAGGACATATTGTTCAATATAATTTTACCTGATTCGTTCCAGTCTCTAATATCTCAGAATTTGAAGCATAGACAAAGCATTGAAAGTTCAGATTATTAATGATTAACGATTTTCTACAAAGTTTCTTAATAATCAACTAAAAATTCTTAATGGTTTATCTTATTTTTTCAAATAAATATTTGTTGGTAATAGTGATACACTGACAATGTTCACAAACTGAGCACGATCCGTCCCTTATCAATATCTTACCATAAACAAATAGCGTTCATCTCAAGAAATATTATAAGTTAGTTCACTCTTACCTCTTGTACTCCTTCTCGCTATTCTCATCGACACGATGTTATGAAAGCTCGTCTCTATTACATAAATAGAAGTATTTAAAATAAACACTAAATGTATCGGAGTGTAGTCTATTTTTTTCACACGAGTATATCAATATACCACTGGTAATAGTATGTTTTTTCTTTGAATAGTAAGATATTTGAATAAAAACTGTAAAAAAACTCGTAAATTTATACAATTGTTTTATGTATTTTTTAGGTGAGAATGAATGATTTATTAACATTATTGCAAATTAGTATTGTGAGTGTAATTGGAATACTTGGATTCATCTTCAATTGGCTTTTAATCTTAGCAATTCAACGTAAATCATACTATTATCAACAACATCAACATTTACATCAACTTACTGGATCAAGTTCAACTCCTGTGACTACTCCTTTTATTGCACATTCAAGTATTACTGCATTAAATAGTTTACAACAAGCAGCTGCAACTGTAGCAGCAAGTCATCTTCAACCAACTAAAACACCAAAATTTGATACATTTATTTTCTCATTACTTATCAATGATATAATTGTTTGTAATTTTTTAATACCATTACGTTTAATTGATCTATCAACTGGTCTTCCATGTGATTTTTTATGTTATACATCAAAATTTATTGAAAAATTATCTGCTGTTATTGAACATGTTATTATTACTTTACTTATTATAACCACATTTTTTTATTTTTCTAAAACACGTTTTAAATCATTAAAACATCAACCATCAATTTCACGTATTTGTTTCTTCTTTATTATTCTTTCTTTACCACTTATTGGTATGTATGTAGCAGGAACATTTTCAATAACAGTAAATGAACAACAAAATTTAAAAATTGATCGTTCATCATGTAAAAAAACATATGTCTATATTCAAGAATCTACTCAAGCAACATTAAATTGGTTATGTTTTCTATCTACATATGTAATATCTGGATTTGATTTATTATTATTAATTAAAATTAAATTATCAAGTAAAAATTGGACATTAAAAAATGTTAGAAATTTACCAAAATATGGTGAACAATCACCATTAGATAATGTTTATCAAATGCAGGTAAGATTAAATATATTAATTTTAATCATTTGAAAATATTTAAATGAACAAATTATTATTATTATTATTATTAGATGAGAGATTAAAATAATTATATTAAATTTTTGTTTTTTATTCTCATTTTTAGAATGTATCAAATAATACACGTTCTACACAATTACAAACAACACCACCAAATCGTTCACCACCATTAGACTATTCAAGTTATATTAATTTAAGTGAATTTTCTGATGATATTCATACACTTGGTAATAGTACCTTATTACTCTTATTATTTTATATTCTCTTCTATGTTCCCTATTGGATGCATGAAATATCTCGACGACAATCTCAATCACCACCTTCTATACTTTTACTTATATTAAATGATTTATATTTGTTTACACATGCTATTAAACCATTATGTTATTTAATTACACAAAAAAAATTACGTTCACATATTTGGGCAATAATAAGATGTAAAACGTTTCGTATATTACCACAATTAATACATCGAAAATCATCACGTATGCCATCAATGAATAACAATATTCAAAGTCATAATTCATATCAATACTAGTCTTACCTTGTTCAGGATGAAATTCTCGTTCAAATCGTGATATATCATAATTATTATTGTATAATGCTGAGACGATAATATCTTGTTGAAAATAACATTCTTTAAAAACTAAACGTTGTTGTCCAATAGACAATGATGATAAAGATTTTGTTGTATCATTATAATTAAATGCCATAGGTGGTAATAGATAAGGAGCACGATGTTCACGAGCACGAACAACCTAAAACATAAAAGAAAAAAAAAACAAAAATTATTTATCTGCTGCTAAGTTTATTAAAATATAAAAAAAATAAAAAATTGAATCATAATTTGTTTTTGATCAAGAAGATGAGAATAAATTGTTTAATAGAACAAATTTCAGTTGACTATTGAAATGTTATACTTTTCTAAAATTCGATATGAAAATAGTGATAAAAAATTATTTATTAATTCAAAATGTGAAATTATATAGTAATGTTCATCAATTTACTTCATCAACATAATTATAAAATTGTGTAATATCATTTAATTTTGATATTAGATTAAAATAAGCGGCTATAAGTGCATGAATACAGTTTTGATTGAATGTTGATAATCTTCTGCCTTGGGTTGTTGATGATGTTTCAGATATTTTTATTACTGTAGACTAAAATGTAGAGATGTGTACTTGACGAAAGTAGAATTAGGAGAATAATAGTCAGTCATCTTACCTGTACTTCCAAACAAAAGTGTATAAAGTCTACGAATACGTCTTTATTTTCTGCTTCCAATGTAATCAAATTGATTAGACAATAAATGGCATGGAATAAATCGACATTATTATTCTCGTATAATATACACTTATATAATTGAGATAAAAATTGAGGACCAAACTAAAAATTAAATCATTCAGTCTATAAGTGTTAAGTTTTCCATCCACTCCCTCGTTCGTAAGTTCAATTTAAATGAAATCTTTATACAATGTTGAACTAATCAGTGTCTATTTTCGCTAAAATTTCCGAGACACCATCTGTTATCATTACGAAGATGACGCTCAATTAGAAGTTAAAATGAGGTTGTACGTAGGTTTACGATTTCTTGACAACAAAACATTGAGAAGAGCTCCAGATAATCTTAAAATGACAAAAACATATATGGATAGAGGCTATTAGAGCTCGATTTTTAATATAATAATAAACAGTGTCAACAGTCAAATGTTCGAGAACGTTTCTTTCACTTGCCCAAGGATGTTTCTCTAACTATAAAACTAAGCTGAATATCAAAAATCAGACTCTATTATGCTCTAGCTATATGTGTTAGTTTCAATTTACGAACAATCCAAGTTCTCTAGCACATGGTTTGACAGTGAATTTCTGTAATATGAAATACTTCAAAGGTTAATATCACTTTCCAGGTTCAGTGGCACCGGTGTCTTGTGTATATTTTAAGATTTCTAGCAAAACTCTCCTAACGGTTCATTAAAACATAACTCAGAACTAGGAAACATCATATTTTGATCAGAAATATTTTCTCTACAGCCTTTTTAAAGTCTTTTTAAATTTGTTTTTTTCATTGGAAAATAACTGATTTTTGAGGCTTTGAGAAAAACTTATTGAATGGCCTTCGAGAAACTTTGATAGTAGACACATTGAACCATCTGATAATGTGCTTAGCTCAATATCGACATTCTATAAAAATTTTATATTTCTGACGAAGTGAAAACTTAATAGACGTTATTTTTTATAGACCTTCTTCATAAATGAAAGATCAAATAATCGATATGATTTTGTTTCTGTTGGTAATTCTAATTGTGAGATATTTCTGATCAATCTAAATAGAAATGAAAGAATATAAAACTTGGCACATGTATTCAAACAAAATGTCTATTTAGTTACCGTATCCTTCGTATTTTATTCGAATAATTTCTTCTATCCACAAATGATTGTAATATTTCAATAACATTTAAACGTACTTCTGGCTCAGTTGAATTCATCATTTTCAATAGAGGATCAAATAGTTGGCGTGGAAATGTTGTCTGAATTGATGTTTCGAGACGATGAGTTAAATGATATGTGGCAGCAACCTAAAACAAAATATAGAATAATAATAGTGTGTGTTCAACCCATTAGAAATGAAGATGCAAATAAAAACTTAATTAAAAATGTACAGGAATAAAATAATTACGCGAGAGATAAAAGCAAGAGAAAACATGGTAATAACATCGATTAAAGAGATAGTCTAGCTAAATAATCAGCAATAAATTTATCGAATGTTTTTGATTCTTTTTTTTTCTGAATCCTCGTCATAGCTAAAATAAATTGAATTATCCAAGCGAGGAGTATATATGAAAATTTCATCAGATTGTAAATCATAAATAAATAAATATATATATATGACTGATTCTGATAATTTATTTATTTACAGTCTATAGAAAACCCTATTCACAAACTATCAGGTCCTTATCTGGTGAGATTTTGATTGCTCACTTTTTGACTCTAGATCGAAAATGCGATTTTTTCTGCTTTTCAACTAAAAAAATCATAACTAACCTTTAAAATGTATTGAAACATGGGTTTTCATATATGCTGTATCAACTGGCATGCTTAACAAATTATTTTCAACAAGTTTTAAGGTTGAATTATTGGGAATCCGAGTTTTCTAGAAATCCTTTGTTGAAGCGATTTTCCAAAAACTGAGCCAGTCATTCGATTCAGGATGTCAAAATACGTATAATCGGAAAATTTGGGGCTTTATGGGCTTTCTGTTACGATTCCAGAGATGTGTTTGGGGGGGGGTGGGACAATATGATGTATTTTTGAATTTTCTCTCCTGGCAAGTAACCGATAACCTTCCAATTTTTAGATATTGAATGGTTAGCCATTTCACACACAGAGTAAAAGAATAAAGTCTCTAGTTCGTGTACTTTGCTCAGGAGAAGCTCAAATGGAGGTGGGACAATTGAGTGTTCCACGATAGGCCTGGCCAATAAATTATCGCTCATACAAAGATGGAAGAGTCCAGAGAAATGTGGTTTTTACCAATAGATAGAGTACATGATTCTGCATAACTTGGAGCAAAAAAATGCGTGATTGACTACTTGCTAACTGAGTCGTTGACTCAAGAGTGGGTGAGGCACGTTTTCTCACTTTTCGAGGACCACAAAAAATTCCATCGAAGTTTTCACAGAAACTAGAAAATTAAAAAAGATTAGGTAAAACCAAGATTGCAGATCGACAAAGCAGATAAAATACTACACAAAAAGCAAAAAAAGTTTTGTTCCACCCCAAAAGTTTGATTTAGTATTAACGAAGAACCATGCAGGTCCATTAGCTAATGTCGAATGGTACAAAAATCACCAGAATCATTCATATACATGAAGAGGCAATTCTCTCAACTCTCGTTTACGATATTAATAAACAAATGAGAAGAACTGTACATGTTATAAATGACATTTTTATAAACTTTCTAAATGTGTCTTTGTTTTCAAAACGATCTGTAAAACACATTCAGAATTCTGCAATCTTTTATAATTTAGAAAAAAACAACAATCTGTAAACTCAACACAGTTCTTATTTTGGATGATTTCGATAACGTTTTAGACGTGGATCTCATAAACCTTCAGTATAAGTGAGAGGAAATCTCACCAGGTGATATCTGACTGTTCTCTCTAAATATATTTTAGTGCAAGTAATTTTCGATGCTGATCACGAGTCTGATATAAAGGGTGGGTCAGAACTACTGAAACGTTCCAGTAGTGAGTAGTAGTCAATTCGTTTCAGTAATTCTGGCCGACCCTTTATGTTTATTTCCATAGATTCTCTTTCGATGAGACGAAAGGCGTTTTATAACTCTAAGGAAACTGATTCGTTAGTCCCACAAAGCTTTTCATCTTGGTTACCTCGATGTGTTCTACAATCTAGCAGTATGACCATAACTCTAGATGAAAGATCATGATGATTCTATAAAGTAAAAGCCCATGCGTACAAATGGGTATTTTTCGCATAGCAAGACGACATATGTTATAAAATGGTTAAAACCATTAGTTAGCTGTAAAAAGTACTTTTTTATAGATTTTTGGCTATGCTCTGTCTCATGGAGAAGTCGAAAAAATTCCATTCCTCGGTTTTTAAAAAGATTTCTGGAAAAACAAGGGTTTTTGGATGTTTTTTCAAATTTTCTTTAGAATAGATTAACACTTTCACTATCGGGCGTTTCAAATAAGGAATTTATCCTCAGCGCCAGGCATTTTTCTGCATATGTACCCTGTCTCGCTTCCAATATAAATACGTCGAACGACGTATTTGGCAACAGCAACAAACATTTATGAATATGCCATACGACGTATGCGGCAGTGGAAGTGTTAAGATCATTGTGGATTATTATTTTGACGTATATACGTGCTGCCTTTAGCAAAGAAATGGGAAGTCATTTTTTTTTTTGCGGAACTGCGACACAAGAATATTCTGGCAAAATTTCACCCAGTTTGAAGCTTGGCGAAATTTGGAACACTCATTATACTAGAAGATTTGTAAAACAATTTTATTTTTCAGAAGACTGGCATCCAAAACAAAAAACTGTTTCACTAGTGGACCTAGTCTAAATTCGTAATCTATATCATTTTTAATTATAACAACGGTGAGTTTATCTTTAAAAGAATTTTTACTGCTTTCAGGCTAATTTTTAGCTAAGTGTTTTCCCATGATCCTACCGAAGCAACACTTTTTAGAATTCAGATGCTGAAGTCTATTTGTCCCTATTTGAATTTGAAAATAGTATACTTTCGATTTTTTACTAAAAGTCCGTCTGAATGTTTTCCTGTACAGCATGTCTTCTCATAGAAGGAGGATTCATAGAAAAAAAAAAACATCAGATTTGTAATTAATATAAAAAATTATTGTTAGCATATTTTGAGCAAAACACGAAAGATCACCTTGCTCGTTAATTGACTTTAAGAATGATGTGTTCTAAACTTTGATTTGAATTACCAATCCTGAGAAATAATGCATAATATCACAGTTTTATCATTCAGTTTATTTTGATTACATGTAATACTTATTATTACTGCCACACTCTCGTTTAACCATTGTATGGAGAGAAAAAATTAGATGAACGAATTTTGTTATCCAAAAAGATAACTTAGCTCAAAGTCCCAATCAAAAAACAAAGTTTTCTAGTTCTGAAGTTCGTATTCCGACAAATTTTCTATTCGTCACACTACAGTAAAGTTTTTCAACTTCTACCACAATTAATATCAACAGTTTCTTACCATTAGATAATCAATAGTTTTTAGAACTAAGTGGATAGAAAAGATTAAGTCATTGCGGTGATTAATAATGAAAAGATACAATTGATATAAAAAATTGCATGTAATGAATATGCACTTCTTTTGATCGCCTTTTTCTCAATTCTGATCGCTGAATTTAATAGTGTGTTATAGCAGAACGTTCAATTTAATCACAAAATAACCTTTTTACCTTCTGAACAGTCTTCAGTAGCAGCAATTGTAATTTGAGATTCGCAGCTCTAGAAAAAAAATCAAACAGAAACATACAGCTTTTGTTATCTAATACACACACACACATACAAATGTGATTTACCTTGAATCTGGTGTTTCGTGTCTTTCTTGATCGAAATTTGGTAGTGACGTAATAATAAATTGCATTACTTCTATCATTTGAAAATCTGGTAACTTTTGAGTAAAATCACCAATACCATTGATGATAGCTGTCTGAAATTTTTGTTCTTCACTGATAGCGTGTGAGCCATGTTCACGTTCTATTTCAAATGATTTCTTTAAAAAATTTAATAAACGTTGGATACCAGTAAACATCGTAGAACCTACAATAAAATTTAAAAAAGAAACAAAAAAAAATGATCATTTTCAACGATGTTATAGAGATAACACTAGCGATTAATTACCGGCTCCTGTACTCTCAGCAGTAAATATCATACAATCTTGAATAACATTCATAATACTTGATTTAATATCAGCTGTTTCTTGACGTTCAAGATGTGTTTCTAAGTGAGCGAGTAATAATTCGATTACCAAATAGCCATTATGATGCTAATAAATAATTAATATTAGATATTATCAATTCTTTAGTATGAAAGAGATAATTCTTACTTTAATTGTTCTCATTATTTTGGAAAAAATATATTTTGGAAAATCTACAGGAATCCATTTCATGTGGTTATCTAAATGACTATAAATAAAAGGTTGATACGTATGTGAGAGTTTAGTCAACACGTACATGAGAATAGGTTGCACACATGCCTTAATATTGTTTAAATGTGCTCGATCAAATAAATCTTTTAGAACATTTTCGGCTAAAATGGATGGATCATCATTATCAACTAATTCAATTTGATCCGTTGTACGATTTTGACTAAGATTATCTTCTGGTCTAAATAATATTGATTAACATACAAAATATATTATTAAAATAGATATATATTCATTATTACCTAAAATTTTTAACATCCATATTATAAATAATTGATGGTACTATTTTATCCATATGTTTCCAAACATCAGTTTGTAATTCATCATTAGCTGTTTTAAGAATAAGAGCATGATGACCACGTAAACCCAGACAACGAAATCTTAAATAAGTGATATAAATATTCTAATTTTACATTTATTGATAATAATAATAATAATAAACTAAAATGGATATTTACTTTGTTCTAGTTTTATCATTATTATTATGACATAATTCTGTAAATCGATCAAAAAAAAAATCATAATTTCGTTGATAACTTGGAGCTTCTTCTGGAATTTTACAAAATGATTCAAACTAAAAAGTATATAAGATAATATTAGAATACAAGTTAATATTGATATTTACAATAATCTACCGATAAGACAGCTTGTTCTGTTAATTCTAAATCATTTCTTTCTTCTAAAACTAGTCTTAAGGCAGCCAAATAATGATCAACAAAAGAATTAAGTTGTTCACAACATGATTTCATTATTTCAGTCATTGCTTTCACACCTAATATCACATATCTAACATGAAAACAGCAAAAGTCATCATTGTATACGTACAACAAAACACTATATTAAATATACATACTGTCTATTACTATGTGATAAATATCGTTCCACTTTTTCAGCCATATATCGAACTGATTTATCTAATTTTTCTGGTTTACGTACTGCGTAGAATGTTAAACTTTCTAGATTACTTTTATCCAAACCCAACTAAAGCGACAACAATAGTTAACGATGAGACGAAGAAAAAAAAATTAGAGAGAGAGAGAGAAAGAAAGTAGAATATATACTTGTGGATTCTGTGAAAATATCTTATTAACCAGTCGTTTGTAATGTGGTACACAGTAGTAACCGCAGCAATGGCAATTATTACAACATTTAGACATGATGACAAATCTAAAATAAAATAAGTAGTACAGTTAATAGTAATGTAAAACGACATCAAATACTCCTCTATAAGTTGATGTTATAATCGAGAAAAATTAAAGATTAAAAGCATGAAAACGTGCAAAATACATGAAAAATGGTAAAAGATTTCGGTTCATTCTGATATGTTATTTACTAGTCACTATCAATACATAACTATGTTGTCGCTAGGATAATATCATCCTTTACTAACATCCTCAAAGTATAAAATTTAGCATGAATACGAAGATTTACCTATCACTAAAGAAAGTATAATGTATCACAACAAAAGTATAAAAGAAAAAACTAGTTTTCGAAGCAGACATTCTAAACAACAGTTTATATAAGTGCGGTGCTTTTATCTACATGGTTATATTCTACAAAATACTAAAATTATTCTATGATTAATGTTGACTTGTATCATTGTAACTGTGTTCTACATTGCTACCACACTACATGACTATATCTAGGATTATTACTGTTCATGGTTGACGATGTTGTTGTGTATAGTTGTATATTGAGATATCACTTCCAATATATTCCAATTTTTTTATTAATTTCTTATAATAATACTTTGTTCATCACTAATAAAGTACAAAATGTTTCAATAAATGAACAAATAAATTTGTCAACTAAAATACAAACAAGAGAATAAATAACATTAGATAAACTGTATGTTAGAGACTATTGTACACTTCATATACACTATACCAAATATCTCTGAGCTATTTAGCTATTCAATCTTACAAGATCATAAGTAAACTTGTCTACAATTTACAGTACTTATCATGAACATGTTCCAAACATTATAGTAGACGATTAAAATAAACTCAAATTTCTATTAAACTGTTCATAGATTTGAAACGACAGATACTAATTCTCTATTTATTCAAATTATTTAGATAAAACAGTTATAGTGTAATGAATGTGTTTTAAAGAAACGGTATCATATCGATTATATGTCAAATTAATGTTAAAAATCCGAAGAATAGTGTTAATACAAAAAATATTCAAAATCTAAATAATTAATATAGTTCAAAAATAGTCAATATACAGGAGTTTGTGCTAACAACAAGATGAATTGAACTTCAATATTCATTATGAAGAAATGAACTAGATGACATCAAAATATTAAGTTTTCTTTTTCCTATAAACAATCATGCTTCAAAAACTCCAATTTTGTTTATTAATAATAGGTTAACAAAAGAATAAATTACAACTTTAACAATTATTATGTTAAAACACGAAACGTTCGACTGCAACCATAAATATATCATTAGATGTGCAAATATATGAACACCAGAGACAGTACGTATATTTAATGTTAAAAATGATGACGCCAAATAATTTATGAATATGTGTAAATGTGCTACAAATATTTTATAACGAATAAAAACTCATTAAACATTTTACAAAGAAATATTGTGTGACAATATAACACTCATTAAATACTGCATTATTATCATAAAGATATTTTTTTGAAAAAACGTTTAATGACTTTTTGTTCGTTATAGAATATTTGTAGCACATTTACGTATATTCATACATTATTTAGCGTCATAATTTTTAACAGTGTAATATTGTCCTTTTTTGCTTTTTTTTTCTCTTATTCACAGGTGATAGATATGTCTATTAGCTATATTTCACTTTTAATAATATATCAAACTACAAATTCTATGAATAGTATATGTTAATGCTTGTTTTTAAGAGACTATCCATCTCAGGGTCAAAAAAAAATTTGATAATATTTATAGAAAATGAAATATAACATAAAAATTTTTTTTTATTCACTTCTTATTAAATTTTGAAAAAAAACTTTTCATTCTGTTCTTTTTGAATTGTGAAAAATTCATTTTCTAATCTCTTCTTTTTGCTTGACAATTGTTAAAAGTTAGAAGTCAAAATCTTTACTTCAAAACTGTTTCTTCACCTACTGAATGTTAGAAGACTAAAAATTCAGATATGAAACAGAAAATTTTCTACATAATACATTCTGTTTCATGATCACAGAGTATCTCACTGTATGTTCAGAAATGAGCCTAAAACTAGGCGATAAAACTAAAATTATCAAACCTTTTTTGAAAGAGAGGGAGGAGAGTTATAATAATGATCAGAATGAATTTTGAATTGACTTTATTTTGATAAAAGCTGTTAATTTTGTTTAAACAAGCAAAAAAAGAAACTTTCGCTTGTATATGAGACACTGTCTACCTCATTAACGGTTAGAAAGAAAAATTAAAAAAACAAACAAGAATACATTTCGAAAAGGAAGAGATAAACAGTAAATGACATCATCCTTATGGCAGACATGGGCTAGTCCGAGTCCGAACTAGAGATTTTTTTGAAAGACTCGGACTCGAACTTGAGTTTTTGTATTTCGAGATCGATCTATTCAACTTTTAACACAAATAAACAGAGAAGGATGAAAGCGAATTAACAACACCTTCTGTTTCACAAGAAATTGAAAATTTTGTTCGGGAGACGGACATACAAAGTAACCTTATCTTCGAAAAATCAAATATCTATCCAGGGCTCAGTAAATTAAAAAAGAGAAATAAATCACACTCGTCAAAAAAGAATCTAAAAGATTACCGGTCTCGAAATGGACTTGGGACTCAGACTCGATCCTTAATGTTAAGTACTCGGACTCGGCTTGAACTTTTAAGGACTAGGACTCAGTGGCCCCTCAGACTCGCCCATATCTGCCTTATGGATATATAAGAATCAGATGAAGAAGTAGGACATAAATTAGAAAAATTTTAAAATGATTTTTGAATAGCATTTTAGACACACTGACATTGGTTGCATATGTCGTTGAGAGAGATAGATCATTCCATTGCTGAAAAGTAGAGAGTATGAAAAAGGTAAAACGAAATATCGACAGCTGGAATTTTGCTATCGGAATTTCGGCATTGTCGTTTTTACTCAATATTTTCGACTAATTGTCGAAAGACCATCTGATTTTCGACTATTGTCTTAAGTCCTTATAATTTCGACAATTGTCGAAAATCCATTTTTGCGGTGGTACATTTTTAAATTTCAAGAAATTGGAAAAGAAGTTCATATAATAAAAGTGGAATTTCTACAATATCATACATTTTGCCGAGCAACATGAATATACTACACAGAATCAATGAACTGCAGTCTTCTTCTAATAATTTACAAATGAAAATAAAATAACAAAATAAGACCTTTCTTTTCTCTTTTTCAAATACAGATCCCACATAGCAATCAAGAAAAAATAGAGTTTCTGTATCTCACAGCAACTGAACTGTGACAAGTAAAAGATCACACAAATTACAAAAATACACAGGTTATAGATTATAAAAACACAGTGTATTATTTTATTATTATGCCCGGTGTATACTATTAAAACTTTTACTTCAAGTGCAACTGAAAATTACTGCCAAAATTTCCTTGGATTTTCGGCAATTGTCAAAATTGTTGGCGGCTTTGCTCTGTATATTCGACAATACTGCAAAAATTCTTCGGAATTTCGACTGGCAAAATTCTAGGTGGCGAAATTCTATGATATTATCAAAAACGATGAAGTTTCTAAAAATGAAAGATGTGTTTTATATTTGAACAGAAAAGAATAGTAAAAAAAACAAAATGGTGATGATAGTTTTAATGAAATTTTGTATTCAATTGTTTCTTATCAAGCGACTGTTTTACCATGCAATCTTAATCAACTAAATCAACATTCGACGGTAATGAAGCCGTTACCAGATCAAATTGACACCGTTCAACAAATGAAAAAAATTAAAATACAAAAGAAAAGAATAATAAAATGTTCACATATTTTTGTACGACTTCTCGTGACTAACTAACTCATTAGGTAGTGAAAAAATATTTCGAAGTCCAAAAAGTGTACTTTTATGTGTAACCTTGTATGCTCTATCAACAAGTTTAAAAAATAAAATTTTTTTTTAATGAATATTATCAATTCTTTTGACCTTGAGACAGATCGTCTTTTAAATTGAATTGAAAACGTGTAACCAGTAGAATACAATCTACTATGATCCAAAAAAATCGAATGAGATGATTATGGAAGAGTCATAGTCTTCTCCCACTTATAAAAACAATATTTAACCACTATTATCCATTGGTACCATTTCTAGTTTGCTTTCTTTTACTTCACCAGATCAGTTTATCAACATTGATTAATATTATATTCGTACATCTTAAAAAAATGATAAACTTTCGCGTAATCACCAATATATTTTATTTCAAAAGTTGTCACAAAAATTGCCATCAAATTGATAACTGAGTCAGCTGTATGTAGATTGATATTCCATAATTGTTGTCCTCTTCGTAGAAAATAATATTTTTTCGAGATTTTTCATTAAAAAGTATTTTGATTACAAAATTTTGAAATAGCAATAGAGTGGAGGCTAAATGTGCGGACGTAGAATAGAACATTTGTTTATTTAGTGAGAGAAAAAAATGGTTCAAAATGAACAAAAAGTAAATTAATTTAAAAATAAATAAATACGGTAAGTTTAACGGAGAAAAGCGAAATAAACATAAAAATACATCAAAACTCGAAAAAAAACAACAACAACACAAAATGACAAAAACAAACACATATTTGTTCATATTAGGTGTGAGAAAAATATCACCGATATTCAGAGAGAAATTGACGGTTGATTATTTTATGTAATCATATTATTAGTTTAGTGGGTGGGTAAAACGGTGGTGAAAGAACTATAAAGAAGTATCGAACAGTTTTATCGTATAGTCAATTCTATTTTTCTATTTTATGTAAATAGTTGATGTTAGTAAATTCTTTCATTAACTTAAACAGACGTTGTTACTCTCTCAAGGAATATACTAAAGTTACAAGATTATATCTTTTTCTCAGCTATTCTCATGATTTTTATGACTTTCCAGCAATGCTTTATTAAATAGATACAATAAAATTGTTCTGTTTTCTTGAACATAGTAAAATTGTCTATAGATTACCTATTTTAGAAAAGTAATACTTTATTCTAGGTATGACAATAATACTAATATTAATTATTGAAAATAAAAAGAGAATAAGTATCAAAAATGACTTTGCATTGTGATGAGAGAAGAAAAAGAAAAATAGAGAAACAGTTAAATATTAACAAACAACCAAAAGAAAAAAAAAAGGATAAAAGAGTATCGGTGAGGTTCTCTAATCTATTCTCGTTTCTTTAAATCTAATCCTTTCGCTTGTTGTACACCATCTCCCATTATACTTCCATTCATTCCATCTTTCTTACTAACAATAGCTGTTGATGATGAGGAAGAGGAACCAGCTATTGGAGTTAAACTTGTTGACGAAGCTAAAGATGAGGCACCTGATGTTGTTGCAGCTTGTGTACGATGAAATGCATCAGACTAAAAACAGTTAAAGAATATAAGAATAGAATTTTTTATTATTAGAAAAAAATATTTATACATACCACAGCATCGACCCAACTATTGAATAATAATCCACAAGATAGATTTTCAAATGGCATCAATGGATCATATTGTTTGAAGAAAACAGAAATAATTTTAACATAAATAAATGCACTAGCAACGCATAAATAAATTAATTCACGATCAAATTTAATTAATGAATAATGTTCCATTGTAAATATAATCGCTGATATCATGCATGCTTTTGTTGCACTAAATATATTACAAAAAAAAACAACAAATATAAATAAAACATTGATGAACATTATTGTGTCTACTACTTATATTAATAAATGATAGAATTCTACTTTATTCATTTTCATATTGATGTTTAAAAACATTAATCATTATGTTTTCATACTTACAAAGTTGGATATAAAAATTCATGTTGATTTGGTAGCCAAACACCTCGAACAAAACGATCTACTGATGCCATTACTGAACCAGCACAACCTAACAAAATAAAAAATAAAAATAAAAAAAATACATTATTATCGATCTAATACTAGCAACCATTTGGTAAGAATACATAAAACGTTTGTTTATGGATGAGACGAGATGACGCTAGTTTCTTGTTAACGTAGAAGAATTGAATAGAGTCAAGAAAAAATGAAAGAAAGACAATGACATTATAAATAAACTCGTTCACATGATAAATTACAATTTTTAATAATGAAAAACAAACAAACCTTTAACTGTTCCAATAATAACAATAATGATGTATGCATCTGGATAAATGTGCATCGTGTGGTGTACACCATCATAGATTTTTTTTGTTCGTTGAATTTCTTTCATAATTCCTACAAATAATTTAATTGGCATAAATTTTAATAATTTATATATCAGATCAAACGGAGAATAAAATACCAGATACCTAAAAATTTAAACAATAAAAAGTATATGTTTTTATAGATATTTGATTTAATTTCTTACCAACATATTGAAGCTAATAATAAATGTTGATGTTGTTGAAAATCTTTAATGGGAGATTCACCAAGTAAAAAATTTGACATTATAGAACCAGCAAAACATAATAGCATAGATGATAGCCAACAAGATAAAGGATGACGACGAGAAAAATTTGGAGTAGCTAAAACAAAAATGAAAAGATCTGTTAATTTCATCTTATTTTTAAATATAAATTTATCACAATAAAAATCAGTATTTTCTAGAGAAAAAAAACAACAACAAAAAAAACGTTAAAAAATGATACTTGTTGTGACATACTTGTTTGATGTAATAAAATATCATCTCTAACCATTGTTGATGTTATTAAATAATGGCATATATCAAAATATGGATACATCCGTAAACGAGATAATCGTAGACCAGCATCTATTAACAGTTCTTTATTCATTATGACTTATTTTATTCTAATTATTTAATCATGTGAAAAGAGAGAAAGAGCAAGCAGCAGTGCTATCTAATCATCTAGAAGTAAAAAAGAAATTAAAAAATCATTTCATTTATCTAACAAATATCATTTCAAGTTATATCATTAAAAGAAAAATTAAAAAAACTTATAAAAAGCAAAGCAAAATTCGTCAATAGAACTGTCTACTATTCTTCTTTTTTTTTTGTATCCATCTTCAACTATTAGCAACAGAATAGTATGAAAGTATTTCTAAATATCACATGTTAATATTGTATAATTTTTATATGTTTTAGCTTCTTGAATCATTTGAACATTTTTCTTTAAAAGTATTGTACTCGCTCCATTCGCTTGTAAATCATTCATAATTGACATTATACCATGACAACAACATACACCAAAATCATTTTTAAAATATTTATCTAAATGATTATAAGCTCGTTTAATTGCATATGTATACCACGCTTGTTCTAATGTTAAATTTTGAATATGTTTTATATTAACATCATTTGGTGTAGAAAAATATGAATAACCTGACCAAGGATAAATCCATTCATTTTTATTTTTATCAATCATATTTAATGCAACAATAATAAATAAAAATTTTTTTTGATTATTATTAAAATCAATAAATTTTTCATAAAATTGTGGAAACCAACTATCAGCACAAATAATGATACCAATATTAATATTTGTATAAGGAATAGAATAAATAGATGATGATGGTAGATAACGATCAATAAATTTTATTTCATCAGCAACGGGATATTGTTTACCTTGAATAAGACATACATTTCCATTTATTGGTTCAAATACACATGACATATTATATAAACCTTCTGAAGTATAATGAATATTATAATGTTTATTTTGATTTAATATTAATTCTAATCGTTCTGTATATAATGATCCAGCTACAATTGTACAATTTGTTTCTTTAGCTAATTCTGAAAATAATTTTAAATATGTTTCACATGTTTTTCTTGAAAATAGACGAAAAAATGATCGTGTAAATAGACCAGACCATGTACGATTTTGAGAATAATTGTGCCACAATTGTTTACAAAATGAATATAAATTAATAATTAATGTATAGATAATAAATAGAGTATGTTTACTAAATAAATGTTGACGAATTAAACTTTTACCAGGAATAAAATTGAAAAAGAAATTTTTTAAGAAATGTGGCATTGGAACATGCATTAAATAAAACCATGAACCAATACATTCTGGAAATACTACAAGAGTTGGTTGTAGAGCACGTTGATGAACTGATGATGATGGAAGAGTTTGATAAATACGTTTTAATAAATGTTTTTTTAAAATAGAATAAGATTGATAATGATATTGAGTTAAATGTGTTTGAATACAAATTAGAGTTAGTGAAGAACTCATTCTATCTACTGATAGAGATAAAAGAAAGAAAACTTGTCAGGGCAGCACTTTATGAGGCTAAAATGATGAAACTCTTCAAAAATTGTTGAATAGTTTAAGACGATGTAACCCCCAGAGGAGAATGTTAAAAAAAATGGCCAAAATCAAGGAATTTCGAGTATAAAGTTCAACTTCTCTTTAATCGAAGATATAGGAGTTCACAACAAACATGTTTATCGTATTAAAGAATACTTTACCAAATTCTGAGGGCTGAAATGATTCAAAGTAAAAAGTGTCACTAATTAATCTATCATTATAAAGTCAGCCTTTCACTTCTGTCTTAGTTTATACGCATAAAACGTGTTAATGTTATTTTGTAACAGAAAAAAAACAAAAACCGCAAATAATTCTGTGGATGAATATACAAATAAAAAACTAATCATAATTACTCGTTATCCATATATTCCTCTCTGATTAACGCGTATCAATGACAATGACAATTTTTATCAAGCAAAAAAACAATTATTTTATACATACACTAGAATATACACATAAACATTAATATCCAAACAAAATATTAGAAACATTTCTCTCATCTATTAAAGTAGGACGATGGAAAATCTTCTATTAGAATTCTATTAATGAGTAGACAAACCATTCTAAAATTTGTTTTGATGATGATGATTTTTTTTCCCTTTTTTCTTTGTCATTGTCAACACGTGTACTCTTATCTTATTTTTATCTACCTTTATAAATTATCTATCAATCATCGTCACCACATTATCAAAACCAATCATTCTCCCCTCTCTTACCCAATCTATTGTAAAAATTGTTTATTCTACTAGTCGACAAACAGTGGTGAACAACAAAAAAACAGAGTTATTCGTTTTAACCGCAATATCTGATTTTTTCTTCTTCCGTCTATACTCTAATGGCTATGTACATTACATAGATATATATATAGATATATATATACATAATGATTATATCATCTCGAATAGATAGAGAAAAAGTGGTACATATGGCTGATAACATACACAAAAAAATATTTTTCTCTTTTTTCCTAGTACCACCTATCAGCTAACAAGAAGAATAACGGGCGATAAAAAGGTGACGATAAAAATAAAAAATAAATAAAAAAATATAAGAAAATATTTTTCTGTTCATTAACAACTAAAGAGCAGAACGAAAAAAATGATGATGATGATGATGATAATACTATAGAACAAAAAACTGACATCAAGGCTGAACTTATGTAATTATTTTTGAGCAAACATCATATATTCAACAACTAAGCAACAAAACATAACTGACATTGGTTGATACACTATAAAGTCACAGTGAATAATTGTGAAACAAAGTTCATATGTCCGAATTCTTTATTTATCCAAAATTCTTGTTGTTGTTGTTTTTTGATAGTTTCAGTTTAGAATACTATAACAAGATTTTGTTTTTTGTGTATATTCTACAAAAGTTAATATATTACATCAAATGTCACATAATTATTCTATCAAATTCTTTTGGTGAGAATAAAATAGACTCTTTCCGTGACATATGGCATATGCATCATTGATCGTAGGTAGTGAGACACAAAAAAAAATGAATCAAAACATGCATAATCGAACGTCTTAAAAACTGAATTATTTGTCAAGTACATGGTGATGATTGATAGTATTGCCATTGAGAATAAAAGACTAGTGTAAATGATAGTAGCATGACTTGTAGAATAAATATATTCATATTTTTGCAGCTAATGTGTTCTGATATTGAAATTTAGTTCAACGAGAGCTTTCAAATCGACAGATTCATCTTCGATGAAAAAACTTCTACATATGTGAAGAAAAAGTTGTCAATTTTGTTAGAATATGAAATTTTTCACTAAAGATGAATCTGTTGATTCAAAAGCTCTCATTGAAATAAATTTCAGTATTAAAACACATTAGCTACAAAAAAAAGATTCGTTTATTCCATGAAGGATACCAGTTAATGTTATTTTATCTCAGATTAGAGCTGATGATTCACATTGTTTCATTCAACATGCTTGAAAGAGCTTTCCGTTCCAACTGAATAAAATGCAAAAGGTAAGCTCAAGACAAAACATTAATAAATTATTTTTGACAATTTTTTATCCTTAAAAAGAAGTGAAGTAAACAACTATTTAGTCAGCAAGAAAGGAAAAGAACGTCAAAGAACAATGAAAAAACTGAAACATATGATTAGATTATTGGTTCACACGTAAGAACAAATGAAAAAAGCAAAGGCACGAGAAACGTAAATACTAATCGAACCTAGTTAAAAAGAGCTACACTAAAAATAGTAAACAAAAAACCGGTTCAATTTGAGAACTGAAACAATAAACCAAGAGAATTTCGTTGCATCTTTTCGATTTCAACATCAACAAAGGACTAGTTAAGAGTAAAAGACTAATCACAAGTGATGAAAAAGTGAACAAATTACTCAATAAAGGGCAGAGAGCAAGGGGGGAAAAGCACCACAAGGCGAGTATACCCATTCCGAAATACCTTTATTCTAGAATGCCATTCTACCATTCCGTTTTTTCATCGGAATCGTCAATTAATCGCAATTAATTGTTAAAAATACCGCGATTTCGTTGATACGGGCAAAAAATAAACTATCTTTTGACAGGCTTTTACGTGTACAAGGAAAATAATTATTTAGGCGTCATTGCTTTTTCTAACGGCAAATCACATCTTTTGACATACGGCATAGTAGCAAATAAATAAAATAAATTCTGGTCCTTCTGACACCTTTATTTCGTTACAGACTCAAATTTTTTGCTCGTATTTAGAACAAAAACAAAAAACTTTCTCTTATTCTAGAATACCACTCTGCCATTCTAAGGCGACATTCTGCCATTCCGGAATGTGCTTTTTACCCCTTGGCACAGAGAACATGCGTTTAAAGAGTTTATGATTTTACAACTTTAAACCATCAAAAACCCAATTGTCTTATATTGGACTACTGCACAGCGTACTTTGGTATTACTTCCAAGCGCTCACAATTTTTTGACAATGGAATCACATCTTTTTCTTACTTGTTAAAAGCGATAAATTACCAATAGAGAAAAATGCGATTCGCATTAAACGATTCGGAAAAAATCGTTTGTTTTCTACTTTGGATAAAAAACATGACAAACTAAAATAAAAATGAAAATTCCTGATTATGTTCGATTTTGCTCACAATAAACGTATGTATACTTGGTAATAAATATTCTTCGTACCTTTGTAATTGATTCTATTTCAAATTCTTCAATTGAAATTTCCTCAGCATTATCTATCTATTGCATACGTCGCATATTCTACTGAACAATGGTGGTCTTCATCTAAGATATGTTGTGAATACAAACCGATTAACCATGAATAATAAGGATGACAGTGTCGAGTTTGATACAGTTGCTGTGGTGAAGGTTGTAAATTAGTTAAAATTTCTCGTTTTTCAATAAGAACCTGGAACATCATTTGTATTAATAATCGATGATAACACTAAACGAATTTGATAAGTGAGTAAATCAATATTGATATCGTATAAATCATGTGGATTACAACCGAATACACAAAAATGCTTTACTTACAAAAAAATCTAGTATAATCTATTTAAGCTTTCGCATATTTCCTGACTCATATGCTCTTTGGATAAACTGGCTTAGACACAGATAAAGGCTAATGTACGGCAGGATTTTTATTGTCATAAATGGTAAAATGATAAGTTGATAATTTCTAAAGTAATTAATAGTCTTAAAATAAAAACTGTTAGATCTAAAGGGTCAACAAAGTCGATGTTTCTTCTATTTCCAAGACTGTCAAGCAACTGTGTACTCTAATGACTTTAGATAGTTGTCAAAAAGAAACTACAGTCACTGGATTAGTTATTCTAGTTATCGATACGGTATTTCTATGAGAAACACTCAACATTTTTAAACAAAAGAAAAACATACCACTACTGACAACCACCTGTTTATTTGGTCATTTTCAACATACGAACAATAGAAAACAGCAACATGACTTATACATGGTGCTCTTTGTTTCCTCTGATATGGACTGAAAGCATGTGATACATTCCAGAGATCGGAAGAAGAAAAACACAGAAAAGGAAGATCCTCACCCATTTATCTGACACGACTTAATACAGAATAGATTTGAGATAAAAAATGGGTGAGGATCTTCCTTTTCTGTGTTTTTCTTCTTTCGATCTTTGGAATGTATCACATGCTTTCAATCCATATCAGAGAAAACAAAGAGCACCATGTATAGGTCATGTTGCTGTTTTTCGTTGTTCGTATGTTGAAAATGACTAAATAAACAGGTCGAAATATCCAAATGAAAGGGTTCAAAACAGCCGTATTAATTAATCTAAGCTCATCTACCTTCATCACTTTCAGTTGATGGCATATTTTTGCCGATGGATACAATTTGAATACATGTTAATGTATCATTCTGAGCCCCTTGATCTAAACAAGAAGACAACGTTTAATACTCTGTCGATGAGTAAATAATTATAATGTACGCTTATTTCATTGTTTTGCTAGCATAAATTGATCAATTCGTTCTCGTCTTGAACGGGCAAATTCGACAAAATCACTTTCATGGTCTAATGTCAAATGGGGAGAAATATTAACTAATAAAATTTGAAAGAGAAATGACACGAATATACCTTTAGTTTCGATAGTGTATGAAGTAAATTTTCAAGTCCATACCATTGACATTGATTTTTCACGATACACTTCATTGTTTCAACACTTGCAAGAGCATTAATAATATCAAAGATTCGATGACGTCTTATTTCTACAAAGAAAATCAAAGATGACTGAATTTTTATATCACATTAAAAAATGACTTAATATCTACCTATTAGGTAGGTATTCAGTTTATTATTAAATCAAAATGAACATTATAATATTCATTATACTTTACAAAATTTATATAATATGTCATGTGTATTTTGATATTGTTCGAGTACTATAGAACTCAGTATGCCTTAGTTTCTGATTTGTGAACAGACCTTCCTTTACCAGTTAGCCCACCTAAATGTTGTTGACTATTTTGCTTAAATTTTTATCTGCTCACAGGAGACGTTCTTTTATGAATTTGCTATATTTATCTTCTAAAATATCCCCACATTCCACTTAAATGTGCATTCCACTTAAAGTGTGCCGATGATACACTTTTAGAAGTGGCACACAAAAAGCGTCCAAAAATGCTACCGCAGTGTGCCGAAAGCACACTAGAAATATGTCAATGGCACGGTAAAAGCATGCTAGCAGCACATAAAAAGTATAGTTTGGCACACTTTTTCCATGTCATTGGCACAATTTAAGTGTGCTTTTCTAAAAGTATGCTTTTCTGGGACAGTGTGGGGATGCTGATTGAAACAGCAGTTAAGTATACGATTCATTTGTAGTAGCTGATGAAGTCTGTTGAGCGTTTGATTGCTTTTGAGAATAAACCATTCCAAGTTGATCTATGGTGGCGCTGCAGAGGTGTATCGCGTTCTGTATGGTCGATCAATTGTCAATAAGAAGGATTTCTTGTGTAATTTGATTGATTAATCCTCTGGTTCAATCTTAGCTGAATCATGATAAAAATAAAAAGTAACTAATATAAATAAATACTAATTTTCATTTTATATTTTTTGTTTTCGTATGACCAAAATATAAGGTTATGCGTACATTACTTTTCCTAAATTATTTATTTTCAATTATAATTTGAACAATGTATCATCATATAAATAACAAATAGGCATTATCAATACAAGTCTACATGTAAGCGGTTATAGAGGAATAAAGAAAGACAATCGCCTAAGGGCAGTGGGTGATTCAATCTGTTGTCAACGGCTTGTCCGTTGTAGTATCTCTAATAATTTGAAGTACGTGTATTTCCTGGACCGTAAAGAAGTAATAACTCTTATTCCTATCTATCAGTATTAAATATTTCTTTAGCTGGTGGGTACTTCCATTTTGGACCGCCCACCATTACATGACATAATAGTCGAAAAAATTTCAAGACTCTTCTCCTGTAGAGCATAAAAAGTTACATAGAATCTCGTATTTGTTCACTAAAAAAGTCACAGTCTACATGCCTTTTCAGGAATGTCAAGTTTCGACCCTCCCCCTAATAAAGCAACTTTGATCTTGTTTTTCTCTGCCTCTACAGAGCTTACACCACTGTTGGACATATCACACAAAAGAGCACCTCGAGTAGTTAGTACAAACAGTAATATTAAAAACTTGTCGTAGTACTTTTACAATGGCAGGCCAGCTGTCACTAAATGGCACTCAGTATTTCCCCTTTTCTGAAGACAACAAAACAAAAAGTTCTTGCACTATAGATAAAAATGAAGCTAAAGAGCTGTTTAATCCAATAAAAACGAATAAGGTCGATATCTAACTTCCTCTTTGAGTATGCAGCCCATCTCTGAAGACCCTTTTTAAAAACAGTCACCTTTCAGGCCTCATAATACAAAGTGCTTATTCTAATTGAACTCGACCAATAGAATTCGTCGAAAAAATCCGCTGCGGAAAATGTTACCTATAATTCTTTTATAAGCAATTTTGACTCAATCAAGTTAACGATAAGTTAAATATAGCATCAGAGTCTCTTCTCGCTTAGTAGAAATCAAAGCGGAGTAAAACTCCCGCCAAAGTACTGAAAGAAGTAATCGATATTTTTGACTTTTGTGATCAAGAAAAGAGGATGAAAACGGAAGGGGCCAAAAATATCTTTGATGCCATTTTGTAGAGCTCGACGAGTACTATAAATGGGAGAAAAACAAAAAAATTCTATCGTATAGTTTTTGTGCTATGGGGCCTGAAAGTTGACTGTTTTTAAAAAAGGGTCTTCGGAGATGGGCTGCATACTCAAAGAGGAAGTTAGATATCGACCTTATTCGTTTTTATTGGATTAAACAGCTCTTTAGCTTCATTTTTATCTATAGTGCAAGAACTTTTTGTTTTGTTCTGTCTTCAGAAAAGGGGAAATACTGAGTGCCATTTTCTTTATCTAGTTGTATCAAAAATCGTGATTTGTTAAATAACCACCAGGCGCCCATGACCATTTCAAATGCCGTAGTTTTAAAAAAATGCCGGGTAGTCGTTTTTTTCCCCATTTGGATTTTGTTTAAAATTATCGTCGGTAGATAAGAATAACATAATTTATCGAAAAATGGCGCAATTTTCTCCATGACTTGTTGAGATACGAACTTGGACTGAATATTTATCCCACTATGTTCAAGGGTGCTGGCCGACAAAAAAATACTCTACAGCACAAAATCCCATCTGGAATCGCACCTCAGTTAACGGCAGTGTAGCAAATAACGGGACTGGGCACATCTCAAGGGGTAAATAGCACATTCCGGAATGGGTACAAAATTTCTGGAAAGCTATTCGATGATGGTGGAATGTCACTCTAAAATGATGGACTGTCATACTGGAGGGTGTTTCATAAGAATGCTTAAGTGCTCCATTTAACTGAGTCTAGATTTAAGTGATACTTAAGTCTCCGTTTTGTATACTCACGTGTTAATTTTATACGCTTTATCTATTAGTTAAATTGAGTACTTAAGAATTTTTATGAAACACTCTCCTAGAATAAAAGAAACTTTTTCGGTTTTGGTACCCTAGTCGAGACTCTTGATTAATCTCCCGCAGGAGTCCTGGAAAAAAAGTCCTACAGGAGTCCTGTCACGGGGCCCCGGCAGGATCCTCTGTGGAGTCATGGAGGATTTTTAAGGGATTCAAGAGGGGTTCCTCAAGACTCCCACAGGAGTTCTATGAGACTCTTAAGGAAGTCCCTGGGGAGTTCTCGGGGATTTTCAAGAGAGTCCTTGAGGACTCCCTCTGGGTCTATTGATCCATCTTCTTAATTTCATGTAACTAATTAGTAATTAAGTGCCAGATACTATCACTGGTACCGCTGGAGCATATATCACCCATCGAAGGTTGACACATTAATATTGACTTACTAGAAGAAAACTTTTAAAATTTTATCATAGAACTACATTATATTTATATATTGCCTATCTGCAAAACAAACGGTGAATGAGGAGTTGGCAGGGACTCCTCGGGGATTGCACAGGTTGGGGAGTGTGAGGGTGACTTCCGGGGAGTACACATTTCTAGGGACTCTTGACAGACTTTCTCTTATGGGAGTTATAAGAAAAACATTCTGCTCTCTGAGGAGTTCTGTAGGAGTCCATGCATGATTTTCTTCAACAGGACTCTCGACAAGACTCCTGCAAGAATTTGTTGAGGACCCCTCATGACTCGATGTTGGACTTTTCACTTTAGAAAGTTCCTGCGAGAGTCATCAGGACTCCTTACGATTTCTGCTGAAGTTTTTCATAAACTTGGGACTCCCGTTGGAGTTTTGCCGGGAGTCTCGACTAGGGTCTAAAAAAGGGAATGGGTACATTTGGTTTAAGCTTTAATCGTGAACCAGAACGAAATCGAGAATATAAATTCCCATTACATCACTCTGAAACTTAAACTATCAAAACACAAAATCAATCCTTGCACGAAGCTAGGATGGATACATTTGCCTTGTAGTGCTTTTCTCCCTCGGTACATCCTGGAATAATTGAAAAAGTTGTAGTTGTTATTTTTTCACCTCAGAAAACTTCCTTCTTTTATGAATTTTACAATACCAAGAGGAGAAAGCTTGTTTTACACCCTCGTAATATTTGACTCTTGTTTGAAACTCTAGCTAACGGACGGCTTTATCGCTATGGAATACATTCTTAAAAACATCGACAAGGAAACGCCAGATCATGTAATAATCTGGGGGCAAGTTACTTCTGTCATAGTGTCTCGGATTACCCGTCCGACAGCATACTCACTACCTTGTGACATACAATACAGTTCCTCGGGCTAGTTCGCATAGCTTTCCGGAAATCTAGTATATAATTAGTGAGTGTGCATAAGAAGCTCAAGTAATTGGACGAAAAGAACTCTGCATCAGGCTAGCCTTCTGCCCAGAGCTGTAGTCGATGACTAGCGAGTGGCGATGTGGATGACCATATCAGAAGGTCGTCAACTGCAGGGAACATATCGGGCTATTGAAACTGCCATTCGGCAGCACCCTATACTGGAAACGGTAGCCGCATGATGAGGTATTCTTCCTTCCCACACAGTGCTTCTCTAATTAAATTTATACGCGATTGGTCTCCAAATAGCTGTCTGCAAACCATTCCTAAACCGCAATAAACATTATTTAAAAATAAATTTAAGACTATATTTAAACCAGATGCCAATGAGATTCACACCATTTTTTCACACAAAATTTACGAGTCTTTATGCTCACCAATTACATGCACCTGACAGCTTTTATTTTTCCTGCCTATATGCTATCTATTCAAAAATATCGTGCATCCTCATGATTTTTTAGTAATTCTTGATAGAGATGAGATAGGTACTTCGATTTTCCCTACCAGAGGATCTGATGGGAGATATCTATGGAAAAATAAAGTTGCCGGAACAATCTACAGACAAGGTTGGAATCCAAACATAGATTTTTGACGGAGTATACGGTGAAATTCTGGAGTAATCTAGATCGATTTTAACTGAGTTATCAAATTTTAATTTTCACTGAAAACAGCCACAAATGAGCTGTTTCACCGAATATCCTAGCAACTTTATCTTTCCACAGGTATCCTCCATCAGATCTTTTCTACACAATAGTAAAAATCATGAGTTTCTATCTCATTTTTGTCAAACATTGTTCAAGCAACAATAGAGATTTGAACGGGTAGTAGTTCGATCACGTTTTTTTCACACTTTATTCATTTATACTCGTTCAACTTTGCGATGAAGGTGTCATGCGAAAAATATTATGTAGAAGAAGAGAATGAATACAAGGCATCATGTAAAGAAATAGAAAAAAACGATAGGAGAACGCTGATGGTTTGAAGGAAAAGGTATGACAGAACCGCAATATTGAAGTGAAATAATAATCGAAAAGAATAAACTAACTAAAACTGTGATCTTAGTACCATAGACTAAAAAGAAACTCGTTAAACGTTAGAATTTGATTATAAATTTTTGTTTTATACCCTAAAGAACTGCTAAATTGAACATCTTGTTTTTTGTTATTCTTTATCACATTTTCTTTTTCCTTCAGTTGTCAATACATTATCTTTTATATGTCTCTTATTTTATTTACATAAGAAATGAAGGTAATAATCCTTCTTTGTCTCACTCATATCTTAAACACTGAAAATGCTAAATTATCTCGATTTGCAGACCTGCTAACTTTCCAACTTGAAAGATGAATTGTAAGATGAAAGCTCTCATCCAAAGTCTTCTCGAAGATAATTTGTAAACAATATACTTGTTCTATCGTGTGTTCTGAAGCAAAGTAGTTGTTTCGCTATAATTTAAAATTTCATTGGAAACTTTGTATAGTCTATTTAAGGCTTAAAGAATCGGGCAGTGTTGTTCTAGAGTAGCGGTTATTAGCCTGATACACGAAACTAATTGGTACATTCGCGTGACTGACGAAACACGTTTGATTTTTAATACTTGTCTAGTTTATTATATACGATCGAAACGATTTCGACTAAATTCTCAATCGATCTTGTAAAATACTCAAATTTGATCATGAGGAAGAGTTTCTATGGTATCATTATCGTGAATTTAATTTTTTCTTTTGTTATATATTTTAGGACATGTCTTTGCCATCAATAATACCCTTTAATTCATCACTGCTGACCACTCAAAGTGGTTTTGCAAATCTTTCATCGACGACTATTCAACCATCTCCAATCGATCAAGTTGCTCAGGAAATCAAAGACTATTTCATTCAACATAAAGAACAAGTTCCATTACTCATTACCGTTTATTTATTGTGTATTATATGGATCATCTATTTAATTCTTTATCATTCACGAATTCAAGGCATTCTTCTATCCTATCTGATACGTCGACTTTATTTCAAAGATTCCGCTGATGTTAAATTTGACTCATTTTCTATATCATTTATTTCGGGGAAAATAATGTTTCGAAATTTACATTATTCGACAACCACAGCCATGTTACATGTCAAAGATGGTTATCTAATATTTCGATATTGGTCGAGACAGAGTAAAACGGAGAGACCAGGAAAACCAAAAGTTCGACTAATTGTTTATCTCAAAAATTTGGATTTACAATTTTTTAATCCAGTTACCAAAACAAACGACCAACTAGCACAAGAAAGAGAACAACAGAAAAGAAATGGAGGAAGTGGATCAGTAAATGGGTATGTGTTCATAGACTTTTGTGAAACTCCCCTTCTAAACTTTAATATAGAGAGGAGCTGAAGTTTATACTCAAATTTTGCCCCTCGCCCTTCCCCTAACATTAAAAACGTTGTTATAGCAGTAGTATTCCCTTCGCTTGAAAAGGAAGGGTCTCCAAAACGTCAGCAGTGTATTATTATTTGTTCGACACTGATGCAGACTACTGATGAATTGTTCGTGTCTCACGCATATTCTGTGTACATTTTTTCGAATCTTAAGTAGACTAATGATGCGAAATATAGATGAATTTTTTGAGCCTCAGGCTTATTGTGCATAAATTCTTTCGAGTTTCAGGCGGATTTTGTGTAAAACTTTTTGGTTCTCATGCAAAGGAATACTGGTTGAAGCTTCAAGCGAAGGAGTCTGTGAATGACCACATTCACCTTACTTGTTGGTCTTAAAGGTTCTATTCTAGAATATTCAAGAACATTTTAGAAATCTAAAATATTCTGGAATCTTATGGCAGTTTTGACGCGGGGAAATGTGTTGCTATGGCACTCGTTTTGATTTTAAACTGGAATGATTTTGCAAAGCCGCATCAAATATTTCTCCTGCAGTAAACTAGAGGTATCAATTGTTCCATTTACTATCATCTGGAACCAAAGTGAGGAGTTTCACATTTTAGGCCCGCCAGAAGCTATCGTCCCAAGTATTTTTATTTGTTTTTCTGGTTGTTGATAAGCTTTAACTGGCCTTGTCTTGAAAACACGTTTTTATTACTTAACAATTGAACTCTGTTTTTCTCTGAAAAAGATGTATTATAATGATGTTTCTTTTCATTTTAGTTGTTCGGTGAAAGGCGACGATGCACAAAATGAGTCAAGTAGCAATTTTACAAAACGTCTGAGGAGTTTATTTCCGGCAATCAAAATAAAAATTAGTAATGTAAGATTACCTTCGATAACTTGAATGAAGTTAGATGACTGTTTGCAGAAAAGATTGCGTTTGACTAAGCATACATTATAACTGATCAAAAACGATACTTTTTCCTGTAACTGAAGCAGGATTTCAGAAATTTTTTCTTTCAGAATTTTGTAAGCTCTCCTTAATTTTTCTTACGAGCAGTTCTACCTAAGGAGCTACAGATGTTTTTAACGTAGTAACGATTTAAAAGTAAATAGAACATTCTGTCAGTTATTATTTGGTGTAATGACATTCACGTCGCTTTTCTACAGAAGAAATCTTTGTTTTGCAGCATTATATCTCGACATTTTTTCTCAGGAAACGGTTTAGAATTTCCAAGAGGCAGCTGATCTGAATATTTATTGTCGATTTTATCTCTGTGTATAAACAAATAAATAGTCCCTAGTGAATATACCATTTGGGATAAGTACTTCGCTTGCACAATGAAGCCAATATTTACCTTTTTTCCAGAGGTAAATTGACTTGTAAGTGATTCTCAAGTAAAACTGCAAATCCTTTTGCAAACTACTTCGGAGTAATTAAACAAAGTATTGTAATATTGGATTAGTAATTGTAAAAGTTTATACCAAGTTATTAGTATTTAAAAATAGTTACCAATTTTCCCAGGTACTTCGATTACGTATGTTAACTCGAGGGTGTTGATAGTTTTATTTCTTTTTCACTTGTTTATTTTATAATTCTGTCGATAGTGTGCTACACAAGTGCCTTAAAAATAAAACAGAACAATTTTTGCATATTGGTTATTTTTAGTGTTAATAGCCATAGCGAATCTATCAGAAAATCAACTTGCTCGGGAAAAATCGACTTTTTTGCCTTCAGAGATAGTGTGAAGTCTTATCAATTATCAACTTTATCTGACGGGATTCAGTGAAAAAAAATCATTTTTAAAAAGTTAATGGGGGATCGGTCTCCCCTGGCTACGGCCCTGATTACAGCTGACTCTAATAAATTAGATGACGCACAGTTTTATCGGCGAAAAAAAACCGGAATGTATCATTAATAGTGTATGCCTATTTTTGACTAAGTATTAAAATTCAACGTACAGGAACAGTTTTTATTTCAATTATCTACTGATTTTAATTTATTCTTTTATTTTATCTCATAAGATGAGAAAAGTTACTTTATTTGCTATATAATTTTTTTCTTTTAGGGTCGTTTATGTGCCGGTCATGAAAGTTTACCCTATGGTTTTGTAATCCGTTTTCAATTGCTAAGATCAACATTAACAACGTTAACTCCTTGTAAATCGTCATTATACGATTTATTTACAGTTTTATATGAATGCAAATATCATCAATTAAAAATTCATTTATTTCCAATTAAACGATACAAAGGAACGGGAATTATCGAAGTGTAAATTAAATTCTTATTTTCTTTTTCCCTCTTTTATACAATTCTCTTTTAATTTAGACCACCTTCATTAGTTGTGGGTAAACACGGAGATCGTGATTTATTTGAAATATTTCAATGTAACAAAGGAGAACTTGAATACGAACAAGATGTACCAGGTAAATACAAAATTATTGAAAAAATTTTTCTTCTACAAATTTAAAATGTATTATGTATTTTTAAGGGAAAGTTGTTGAACAGTCATTAGTATTTGGTACTGATGGTGTATTAATCCCAGTACCCGATCCTCTATGGGAAATTCGACTAAAATGTAATGATAAAGCTCAAATATCATATAGTCCATGGGCAGATAGACAAAGGTAATGAAAAATTACCAATACATTAATTATTAAACAGATCAATTCGTTTTCTTTTTTTTATAGAGAATTATTGTGGGCATATTTTTTACCCACATTATATGAAGAATCATTGCCAAATGCTCAACCTCAAATTGGTCAAAATCGTATATTTAAAAATGTTCGATTTTTAATGTATTTTAATCAACCATCAAAATTAGATCTCTATTTCAATGAAAAATCGGTCAGTTACTTTTCTATTATACACAGACACTCTATTTTTTTATATTTTATATTTATTTTTAGAAATTACATAATTTACATGTTGATTTTATCAAAGGTTCAAAATTTGAATGTTTATTTCCATGGGTTACACTTGAACATGGTTTTGATTCATTTATTAATATTTCCATTTTACAACCACAAGCAAAAACAAATTTAGCATTTCAACCATTATTACAAGCAGAAAAAGTAGATATTAATTTGGTAATTCATTATCCACGATTGTGGAATTCATTACAAGATTGGAAAATTAATATTGATGCTCAAAAAGCAAAAGTTCATTTTATATTTGAACATAAAAATTATTTTGTTGGTTAGTTTTTTCTTTTATTCATAAATAAATTTGTATCAAAGTAATTCTTCAATATTTTATTTTAGCTCTTCTCAATGATTTATCATCCAATTTACCACCTCAAATTAATAAATTTACACCATTTGTTTATAACATATTGGTGAAAGGAAGTTTAATTGAAGTTTTAGTACCATGTAATCAATGTAATTGGATCGATTGTGATTTAGACCAAGCTGAAAATAGTATGTGTCATTTCTTTAATGATATCAAATATTCTATTTATTTTGTTGTCTAGATTTATTATCTATATGTGCCAAATCGTTAGATCTAACGTTTTGTTTACCATTTACTGAATATTGTCCAAAATCGACACCAATGGATCTAAATATTGAAGTAAGAATATTGACAGATGTGACGATATCTTTGATTTCTTATATCATAATATATCTATTTAATTTTCTGTGTTTAAGGTCAATGATATATTAGCTCGATTAGTAATTCCTGAAGGAAATCGTTCCCATTACATTTTGAAAGGTTTGAAATCACATCAAAAATTTCACACACCAAATGGAATAAAAAACGAATTAAAATTAGTATCAGAATTAGTATCAGAATTTGAAACAAAGTAAGACATTATTTTGTTTAGATATAGTTTTAAGTCATAAATATGACTAGTCACTTCTTGATATTTATTCAAAGAAATAATCGTTCAATTATATATCAAAAATGATTATGAAAAATTATTTCTATGTGAGATAGATGAGATATAACTTTTGATAAAAGAAATATCTGATGAACATAATGAGTGAGACATATTTTTTAGTCTTATATATTAGTCTCTTAAACCTGAAACTCATAGCTGGGGTCGCTCACGATCCCTGAAATGGAAAATATTGTTTTATCACCACGAAACAGATAAACATTTTATTTGCGCTCAGTTTCTAGAGATTGTTTTTTAAATTTTTAGTATTGAAACTGAAGTTTTTAGAAGTCAAACAAGTGAAAAAATAGTGTTTCTAAAACCGGAATTTTTCAAATAAAATCAATTTTTCGGTACCTAAATAACATTTGACTAAACCTCCGATTCTGCCATCAGATACAGCATTCAATTCTCTACAAACTGAGCACAAAAAGTTTGCTTTAGAAACCTTGGAGCATCACGAAAACTGCCTTACAATAAGGCGCCCCACACTAATTACTTCATCATTTGTTTTTTTAAAAATCAAACTTTTTTATATAAAAACGAATATTTTCATAGCAAATGATGTATGCTGATTACAGTATGATCACTTTTATGTCATTGATCCTCATTGGATATGGACTGGTTTTTTAACAACTAGTTTTTATTGTGTGCCATTCTGATGTTGAACTTGGACATTATTAGGTTACTAAAAAGTTAAAGTTATATTGATAGGCGAAATAAATACTGATTATTATTGAGAAATATTCCAAATACTTTTTGTGAAACTCGTTCAATATCTCCAAAGGAGAAGGAGTTGAAGTTTTATACTCAAAAAGCCTTTTTTTTTTGATTTTGATCTATTTTTTTACCTCCTCCCTGGAGTGTATTCCTCTCAATAGAGTAGTGTAATGATCTTATTCAAGAGGTGTATTCATCTTAAAAGACAGCAGCAATTTTCGTTACTTCTCTATGTTAGTGTACCATCATCATCATCATCACTCGGCTGCTCTGGAGCAGGCGACCACAATCTTCTTCCATTTGTGCTTACTCATAGCATCATTTACAATGTCCATCACTTTCCAATACTTCTTATCGCGAATACCATTATTTAGCAAGTTGAACACATAACCAAGATAGTCCTGGGGTTGCTTTCCCGGATTGTTTGTACCATGCAATGGTTGATAGAAGCCAAATTTTCTCAAGGGCTCAGCATCTGAACTTCTGCAAATATGTCCTACCCATTCTAGCTGTCTTTTAACAATTGTCTTTATCAGCTTGTCCACACCTAGTCTGTTGTATATGGCCTATGTTAGTGTACACTATTCCCAACATCACCTCTCGGCTAATGTAGAGGGGTTTCACCATTTTAATCCCACAAGAGGCTGCTCTAACAAGGTTTTAATAAGCAATTATCTTGAATTTTAAAATTCTCCATCATTTTTATTGCTAATTTTAATATTGTTTAAGTGACTCATGTTTTAATTGTGGTGAAACAAGTGCCGTTAAAATAAAAATTCAATTTCTACTACATTCTTCATCACCCGTAGACGTAAATCGAACAGGTAGATAATGTTGAATATTTTAACATATTGTAATTAATGTATGTACTCATATTCTTAAGATTTACTCTATGTACAATGGTTGAAAAGTATTGGTAATCGTCAAACATTTCATCCGGCTAAATTAGATTATGATGTATTCGATATTGAAATCGAAATTGCACCATTAACACTACTTTTATATGGAATCTTTTTAAAAAGATTATGGTGGGTCAAAGTAAGTTAAACTATCACTCTACATGTTTATACCTTTGCGAATACTAAAAATTGACATATTGAAAATTGTTTTTGATCTTTTGTAGGAAAATTTATTTGGTTGGGATCAAATGTTTCACGATATTAAAGAACCAAAAGCATTGAAACAATTAGCAAAATCAAATCCAATAAAATCTGTCAACAATGATGTGACGAAGGCAACAACTCTTGTTGTTGAAAATATTGATGATCATACTGATTTTGATTCAAGATATTACAGACCGTTGGCTGTAACTGTACGAGTATCGATTCACAATATCATTGCACATATTGTACAAGTTAGTATTAAAAACAACAATTTCTTAAAAAACTTTGTATATCACAAAAATGATCTTGCTCTCGTTCTCTAATTTATTTCTAATGTATTATATGAAAACTACTGATCTCCTGATAATAATGAATATATTTACAGGTGATTCATTTAATAAAGTCACTAAAGATATGAAAAATGATTATTTTATAATGTTTAATATGACAATTTCAGTGTGTGATCTCTGTTCTTTTTTAGTATACTGATAATGAACCATGTCCAATTGCATTTTGTGAACGTTTATGTTTTGAAATGACAACAGATTTAGATGAAACACGTTTACAACTTTATTTTCCTCCAGTGCATTTATATTTAGAAGATACTGTTGAAGTATATTTTATTTCCTTTCTCAATTTATAAAAAGATTATTTCATTTTTCTCTTTTATAGCGAAATAAATCGGATTCTCATTTGTCTACTGGTTGCATTACCTTATCTGGTTTAATCATTCGTGGTCATGCAATGTTATCTCATGAAGGATTACCACCGGAACGTGAAACTTTAGAATATTCATGGCAAATGGATATTCTTCTAGGAAAAATATCGACTCAATTGACAATGATACAAGTATGTAAAAATAGTAGATTTGTATATTAAAGATTATATATATATATTCTGTTTTAGCTCGAAAAATTACTTACTTTTGGTCAAAATTTTTTTCTATTAATAATGGAAGATGAATATGAATTAGTTCGAAGTCCAATTGGTGACAAAACATCTTGGATTGAAAAACAAAAATATGATATTTTAAGATTTAGTTTAGATTCACTTGATTTTAATTTGGTTGAAGTTGGAAATGCACTTAATTTGCAGGTATCTAAATTAAACTAATTTTTATCTGAGAGATAAACTTAACAGAACTAGATAGGAAACAGTTTTTCGTACTATATCCAGAAAAATTGTTATAATACGATTATTAAGAATCGTCCCGATTTGAGAAACATCTAATTTTGTAGAGAAATGTTTGATCTATTTATCCGTGGCAAAGACGAAATGAAAGGATAAAAGAGAGACGTTTTTCGAGTGAATTACTGAAGAGCCAAGAACAGTTATTTAACTGGTGACCAATTATCATGCACAGCTATGGTGGAAGAGTGGCATCTGAGTGTATCTTATTTTAGTGCACTCTCATTTGAGCGTGTTATCGTTTTGATGGATTTTTATATACTATTTATTCTTCAAAGTAGTGTGAATATTTTGAATCGTTTCTGTCATCACTGTTTCGAGGCTTCAAATGACCAGGACAATCATATTGCCGACATTTCAACGAAATTAGTCCTTTCTGATCACGTTCAATTCGATAACCATAATCAAAAACAGAACACAAAAAATGACTATTGATAACATCGAGTCGATTGCACAATGTCAATCGTTGTACAGAATATAGACACAGAACAGTGGATTTAGTTTTACAGTTTACTGCAAAGCTAAGTTCATATTCGATAGTTTTAGTTTAGAATACTATAATGGAATATCTTTTCACGTGGGTAATAGTAAAACATGAAGATACCCACAGACATCCACGGACACTTAAAGACAGCACACAGACATTCACAGATAACCACTGACAGCTACACAGACAGCATAGAGACACCCACAGACAACTCAAAATAACTATACAGACATCCGCTTCTGTGTCCCTCCCATGTCCGTAGAAGTGGATATCAGTGTAGTTATTTTGGGTTATCTGTGGGTGTCTCTATGCTGTCTGTGTAGCTGTCAGTGGCTATCTGTGAATGTCTGTATGCTGCCTGTAAGTGTCTGTGGACGTCTGTGAGTGCCTTCATGTTTTACTATTATCCCTTTCCACTTGTATTCTAACAGAATAAAACTTATATCAACTATAGTCTTCGAATTGAGCTGTTGGTTACCATGATCTGTGTCGAATATTTCAACTTTATTCATGTTTCTTGACTTAGAATACAGAAGATTAGATGATGTGTATAGGGACGATAGCTGTTGAAATCAGCAGCTCAATTCGAAGACTATAGTTATCGGATTGAATGTGATCAGAAAGAATTAATATCGTCGAAATATTGACAATATGATTGTCCTGGTCGTTCAAAGTCCCGAAACAGTGATGACAGAAATGGTTTAAAATGTTCCCATTATTTTAAAGAACAAATGGTGTATTTAAAAATCCATCAAAACGAAACGCACTAAAAACGATAATGTGCTCAAATGAGAGCGTACTAAAATAAGACGCACTTAAGTAAAATCCTATCCTTATGGTATTCTAAAGTGGTCATAGTTGTACCACAATTAAGTTTAAATTTCGAAAATCATCGGAGTTTTACAGCTCCTGCAATATTCTGAATAAATTTTCATTTTAACATTGTTCCTATATACTCTGATACCAGTTATATAACTGATGCATGCCTAGACAAAATCGATGTGTTCGTAATATTAAATAGATTGTCATTTATGTACAGAATATTATTTTATTGTTTAGTTGAGTCCAGTTCGTTTATGTAAATGTAATTTACATTCATCTACATGTTCCGAAGGTTTAACATTAAAAATTGGCTCACTTCAACTTCGTCAATTACTTCGTTTACATCCTCGTTCATGGCTTGAAGCCGGTTCATTTCAAGTATCAGAAATTCGTATTAACGGCAAATTAGGTAGTCATCTTCATTTGACGAGTGAACAAATAGATTTTTTAAAACGACATGATCAACGAACACATCGTCTTCATTTCTTATGGAATAAACAACAAACACAACAACAACAAAAACGTTTATCAACAGCTGGTTTAACTTCTGTTTCTCAAACACAACAACATGGTGGGGGTGGTCCAACGTGTGCATGTCTAGGCGGAAGTCCAGCGTATTATACATTAGCCAATGAAAATTTTTTCAAATCAACGTATTTATTATCACAACAAACAAATTTTGGTAAAAGTTTATTTCGTCCAGATGTACATTTATTCCAGTCACATCCGATTTTTGAAACAAAATATGAATGGATGACTTATGACTATAGACAAAACCAACAAACACAGAGTGATGATGATACAACATCGTTAAATAATTATCCTTTTGATTTTTGTGATCCTACTCTACTTCTTCTAACAAACTCAGCACACGCTTCGCATCATGCATTTCGTCACAGTGTTCCAAATAATTTGTTTATGAATAACAGCTCATCACTCTCACGAACAAATAGTGCTCGAACACCAAGAGTGTCGACAGTAAATATTCCAAAACAACACAAACGATCATCGTCATCAATTATTGAACAACAAAATCTTCAACAAGGTATAAATATCATCTCTCTCTAGACTCTTTTCACTTCCATTTTCATTTTTTTTTCCAGGTACAAGTGGTAGTTCAAGTTCAACAACAAATGATGTTTATTTAACTCCATCCGAGAATCTGTCTTCCAACAATAGTAGTCGTACAAGTTTAAATTCAACATTGAAATTAAATCAAATGCTTGACGATAACTCATCAATATCTTCTTCATCATCAGCCATACCATCTACAGTTATTCAACATACAACAACCACAGATGGCGATACGCAATCAACAATGACAAGTCCATCACAATCTTACACAAATCTACTTAAACAGTTAAATAATAATAGTCAACAAGATCCAGCAGTTTTGTCTAGAACATCATCCTCAGACTCGCTGAATATGTATGAAGAAATATTACAAAAACAACAACAACAAAGCACGGGAAACTTAAATAGTTTAGATATACACCGACAGGTAAATCAGCAATGTTCTATTTAAATACTGATTAGAAGAAAACAACATATTTTTTTTACTCTAGGGTTCATCACTCGAAGTTCAACATGATGCATCATGGATAAGTTTACGTAATCAAATGAAAATGCCCATTCAAAATTCGACGCTATTATGCACATCTTATATCCGATATTTATCGCATTATCGTTCAAAAACAAGCCATATTCAAATGCCGCCTGTAAAATCACCACCTACGTCGGATCCACTTTTAGAATTTGACTGTGTATCACAAGGATTCTCTTGTTCATTTCTCATTGAGTCACCGACATCATCCACAGCCACACCTACATCAACTACCACTTCAAAACAACAGCAGCAAGCTCAACGTCCACCAACTCGTACATCAACAATAACATCAACAACAAATGATATTTGTATCAAATGTATAGGTTCTATAAACATTCTATTGACACCATTAATTTTAGAATGTTTAACAACATATATCGAGAAATGGAAACAATATGAAATTCATCCACTATCCGTTTTGGATCGTCTTCATTTTGAAGCACAACAAAAACAGTCACTACCCGCTTCTTCTTTATCAAATGGTGATACGGTTAAAACAAAAATTAGTCTTCAATTACCAAAAATTAATTTATGTTTATTACAAGCAGGATTAGCCGAAGATAATGTACAATTAACAGAATTAATAACGCCTGTGGATATTGTAACAATGTCACTGTTCAGGTAAGAGAACACATAAGATTTGATTAAAATAAACTTATAAATTATTTGATTTAGTTTATCATTGAAACAAATTCAAATACAAACAATTTTATCCAGTCCCGATGAATCGGCTGCTATTGTTTTTAAAATTCAATCACTTACGGGTCAATTTCGTCGTTTTGAAAATGATTTTTCATCATTGGATAATGTTAATGTACATGCAATACAATCACAACGATGTAAATTACAACTTCGTATTTCACAAGATCAACAAACACATTTACCTGTTCACACACCTACAACATTATCATTCGGAAATGGAGGTAGTCAACAACGAAAATCACTAACATCGAAAAATTTTGGTTATGTGATGAATGAATTTGGTATACAAAAGTTATGTTTCAAATTGGTGAATAATTCAACAAAAGGACATCAGCGAAAAAAGACAATGGAAAAAAGACCGCCAACGGTGACAGCTGTTGATGAAACAGCAACAACAAAGGAAAAAATACATACAAAAGCCAAACGAAAACAATCAACTGAAGTCTTACTTTTATCGTCGCCAATACCAACTCCCTTATTGTCTCCAAACTATTCTGTTAAATCATTAACAACATCTACAAATTCGTCTTCCTCAAGTGTTTTCGATGGTTCAATTGATCATATTTGGATTTCATTTCCTGAACCACCCCATAGTTCTGGCGTTAAAGCTCATCGTAAAAAACTCTTCTCCTATACTCGATATGACTGGAATTTTCTTTCAACACTTTCACCTACTGTTCTCGGTTGGTTTTGTGTTATTAATCGTGTTAAAAAACCTCTTGAAGAACTTTTATTTTTACGTCAACAACGAATCGATTCGATTCTTGCCTATTATCTTATTGAAACACAGCCAGATGCAATAAAATCTTTAAAACATTCGAAATTATATGATCTATTTACACCAAAAACTAAATGTTTGCTAACAAACCCTGTTGGCCAATTGGTTTGTGAACTAAGACGAAGATTTGGTGAATTACCGAAAGAAGAATATGAACAAAATTTAGATTCTAAACATCTGCCCGATATACAATTGTTAAAACGAGGAATTAAAGAAGCATGTAGAGCTTGGGTAAGTTCATCATCAATTTGAATTCTGTTTCTGATATTCTATAAATTTCTGTACAGGTTCATCTTTTAAAACGTCAACATACCACGTCAACATCGACAACTAACAATAGTTCTACAGACGGTGACACAAAAGATACTCCACCTACTCGTACTGTGACTATCGAACAACAAGCAAAACATCGTTCACCAACAATTGATCGATTAAAACAAAAAATTATCGGTCATGAGTACGCTTATGCTCATACAAGACAATCAGTTTATCCTGGAAAAAAAGATTTAGAATCAGGTAGTACTAATGATGAAACGGTAAGACAACGACGAATGACAATGCCATCGTCACAATCAGACACAACAAAATCAGCAACCGTATTTACTAGACAGCCACATCGTTCGTCAACAGCTGGCAGTGGTCAAGATTGTACGATTGTCAATATGTTTGAAATGACGCCTATTCAGGATACAGATTTGATGACTGAGTCACAAGATGAGACAACAAATCTCAACATTGGTATAGAAAGGAGAGATAGTACAAATAGTCAACAAAAAAGAAAAACAACAAACTTTTTAGGTAGGAAAATGATTTTGGTTAATAACACTGCTGTTCTACTGTCCTACTAATAAACCTTTGTGTGTATCTAAAAAAACAAAAGTCAAAAAAAATTTAAAATGTTTTTTTTTTCTCGCCTAAACAAAGTTTAAAGTCATCTCTGAGCGACAATAATTCATTTTTTTTTCGGGCAACTCCTCTGTTCCTAGAAGAATCCTATTTTGAATAAAAGTGTGAAAAATGTTTAATCATTGGTATTACACATAAAACAGAAAATAAATTGTTACCTGCTCTACTTTGTGAGTAGTAATATTGACAGGACTGATAAATTCTGCACGTTAACTCATATTATTTTTAAGCACATATGCACGATTTGTGTTGTTGTTGTTTTAAGCACCTACAACAACTCGAACTAGAACTTCTTCACAAGGCCATGTAAATGTTGCGTATGCTATTTCTAATGGTAAGTTTTCGTTATAATCGCTATATGGTGATTAATGACCGCAAATAAACATAAGAAAAATTTGGTATAGTGAACGTTTAATTTAAGCGATAATTTCTTATTTAATTTAACTACACATTTCACTCAAAGCCTGTATTTTTTTTTACACGCACATCTACATGGCTACATATATATTTCAAAATCAGTTTTTGAGGATACTTTCATTTGCCTCTAAGAAAGAATAAGATTCCAATCGCTCATGAATAATTAAAGTATTTAACTGGCTGCATGCAATATGGATTATAAATTGTGCTCAAAATGACTATAGAGTATGCTTTGCATGTGCATACATAATATATCGATGTGCTCTTATGTGAAAAAGATGTACTTCTCCTATTTTGGGAAGAGGATCTTAGTTTTTTTGATGTTAAAAAAAATAAATCGTGATTTTGCTCGCTTGCGAACGACTGTATCTAATGATAATCTCAATTGAATATCTAAAAATAGATGTAATTCTTTTTTTTTATCTATGTTTAGGCGATATGGTTCGAACATTTGCTCCTGTAGTTAATGTTGATAATGCCAACGGTTACAAACGTTTGAGTGGAGAAGAATCAGATTTTGAAACAACGGCTAATTCACCAGCATCATCTCAAATGCCTAAAGAAAATCCATTTCAGCAAGATAATGAACCAGCAGTTTTTGATGATGCTGTTGAACTAGGCGAATTGACTGAAGATTTAGATGATGACGATATTCCATATTATACTGATGCCGGTCCAGAATATTCGGGTCCAGTTGAACAATTATTTAAAGTTTTATTGGAATATGCTGGTGTAGAAATGTCGGTTAGTTCATCGATTGAACCTCTGTTTGAAAAACTAGGTCAAACAATTTTGGCATCGGTACTTCTAAAATGTTTTGATGTAAAAATTTTACCAAATGAACCATTGGGGGTGCTCACAACAACAGGGCAAGCACCATCAATGACAACTACAACAAGTGTACCTGTATTCAATACACGTACGTATTATCGTTAATAAAATTAGACAAATATGTTAAATAGATAGATATTTTAGATCAGAGTACAATAAATACAGGTGTTCATTATCGTCCTCCATTTCATCGTCCATCAACATTAGCTCAATCAACGAGTGAATTATCAGTTTTATCTGTCAATAGTTTAAGTATTCAAAGCGTATGCCGACAACTTCTTGAACATGATCAATTGCATTCAGCTAATGTGCAAGCAGGTATTCGTGTACAACGTGTTCAACAAGAAGTCAATTTACCGTTACTACGTTTAAGTATGTAATAAGACAATTGTTTTAAACATTATGCACTTCTCTCTTTCTGCTCTTTTTAGTCTATCAGTTTTATACAGTAGTTGGTAATGCTTTGGAATATGAGAGCGATGAAATAGAACAACAAACACAACCAGATCAAACACGACAAAATACCCGAAGTAATACATTGGTACTCGCAGAACAAGATCAACCATTACCAGGCAGTCGATTATCAGCCTTGGAAAATCTTATTATTAAACCAGTTCTTGGTTCTCCACCCACCACAGATGTAGGTGAACGCCTATGTTGGAAAAAATTACGTGAACTTGTCTATATTTATGCTGGTGTACCTGATGTAAAACAAGTCACTGTTCCACCTCTCAATACTCGTCAACAACAACCAACAAAACAACGAAGTGGATCGCAACCACCAGAACCGTCTACAGTTCTTCAATCAAATGATTTAACTACAACTGGAATACCTTCGTCGCCAATATTGACAAATAATCAAAATAATTCATCATTTAAATTAGTACATAATACAAGACTTGGTGGTGAAACAATTTTGTTATCATCATTTGGATGGTTGGTTATTGATGAAATTCATTATGCAGCAACACTAGGCGGTCTGAAAGTAGAAGGATGTATGAGAAAAGCCCAAGGATCAATTACATTGACACAACGATTAAGAGGACAAACATTAGTGTCAATTACTGGAAATACTAAAAAGTAAATAATCTAAATAGAAGAACATTAAATCTATTTAAAATGCAAAAATGTCTCATAGTTTGATGTACACACAAATAATCTCTTATTATTTCAGATATGATGGTTCATTGATTGTGCAAATTGGTTCTACTTCACTGTCATTAAAAGAAACTCTCACTTCAGCATTAGATTCTGGAAATGTTACTCTCTCATCCTCAATGTCAACAACGCAAAGCACTTTTCATCCAGCCTCAGGATCATCATCATTTCCATCGAAACAACATCATCATCCTCGATTTCATTCGCCCCTTCATCATCATCATCATCATACACATCAGTCAACAACGCAAACTCATTCACCACAAACGTCAGTTCTCGACATTGTTGTTGGCAAATCCCAAGCTCTCACGTCATTACAAACTCGTGGAATTCATTTAACTCTATCTGGTGTCACAAATATTGGCTCAATAACAATGGATGTACCACTCAGACCGCAAGATGTTCATGATCTAGTGAACAGAACAAGTCGACTTATAGCCTCAAGTGTAATGGAATTTTTACCGGGTATATACGAACTTTAGAAAACAAACTGAACATGAACTGAGACTATTAATACTTTTATTTTTCATCCTATGATTCTCTATATTCTAGATGATCCAAATGCTGTAAAACCTACAACAACAACAACAACAGGTGATTCAACTACGGCTGGTGCAAGTGATTTACCTGATGGTGAACCGTTGACACCAACTCCCGTTCAAATCAAACCGAGAAAAGAAAAGAAACGTATGTCAACTGTATCACAACGACGAAGACGAAGTGGAGATAATCATCGACAAAGACGTTTAAAATCACAACAGAGTACAGCAAATTCATTGACAAGTAAAAAACCAATATTTGAAGCACATATCACAGCACATTTTCAAGGTATGTTATTCATTTGTAATTTATTCCTCAACATTTTTCATCTATATTTCATTTCTAGGCATGACATTTTCTACTACACTTCTTCCAACGTTAAAAGCTCAATATAAAATTGGTATTATTGAAGGTGTGGCAAATATTGGTTTAATATCAAAATTTTCGGCTATTATGCGTGAGCATGCTCTTCACTTTTTAAATACATCTACACAAGATGAATATTCAAGTCTTTCATCGAATTCGGATAACCATGTTCGAATTGATTTTCCTGTTATTCGTATTAATGGTGAATATTTAGTTAAAAATGAACAAGAACTACAAGAAAATCAACCATTAACAAATAATAAAACGAATGGACATTTAAATTTGAAGACACGAGTAGAACTATTAAATTTAACAATAACTGCTGATTTTCTTGGTAAGTCTATATTTTGATCATAAATATGTAACACAAAAACCCACTTTTGATATTATGTTTTAGCTCAACTGGTATTCGTCTCAAAAGTCATTATTCGTGAAATTAATGAAATTTTAGCAAAAGTAAGTGGTATTGAACACTTTCATTTTTTACCGGCCAAACAACAACCACCAACAACAATAAAAACAGCACCAATTATGAAAATATCGTCATCCGGTTCTGAATCATCGACTGAAGAAGAAGAAGATGATGATGAAGAAGAGACAACCGATGCTACAACTGGTCAACAAGGTGGCGCTAAAGTTGTTCCATTCACATATAAAATTGATTTATTAATGCGTGGTTTTGAAGTAACTGGTATGACACCGTCGAATACCGTTGTCAAATTTGAAAATGGACAAAAATCAGCGATTCTAGTAAAAATGACGAATTATGATGATGTTCATTCAATTTTGCTCTATAAACCATTGATTAATGCATCATTAGATATTAAATTGAGTTTGGGACAGTTATTACATACTGGTGGATTTCAAGATGCGGCATATTTTAAAACAAAAGTATTATTGAAAAAATCATTTCGGGTAAATGATAACAAACAACTTTTCTCAGTTAGTTATACATATTTAAAAGTTGTTTCTATTACTTTTTTTAGCCTGATAATCAAGATAAAGAGGCCTTTTTTCTACGACTAACAAAACCGAGTTTCTATTGGCAACCAGGTGCCATTGATAAAGGTATACTTTATAACAAAATAAATAAAGATCTTTATGACAGTAATTTCTCTTTTAGCAATACTGTTCTGGTTAAATTATAAAAATACGTACGAACATTGGAATGAACAACGTGGTCAATTTGCCAATGAAGTAGGAATGAAAAATGATAAAAATAAAAATAAGAATATTTTTTCATATTTTTAGAATTCTCATCTTCGTCAAATTGTCACTGTTACACCAGATCAATTAAATTTAATGTTTCAATTGAATATTGTTGATTTAGGCATCGCCATACCATTACAATATGTTGTAAGTGCATTTATACATATTTTTTTTTAATGTGAATTAATTTTAACAATTTTATTTATCATCTTTAGACTCCATTGGATAGCGCTACTCAACAATCACTTGATTCTTCATCTACATCAGCTGATAGTGGTGATTTTCTCGTATTTACGTTGGAAAAAACGACAATATCAGCGTGTTCATGTGGTGCCATCATTAGTTCTGGATCATTTGAAGGCTTTTGTTTTCGTTTTGCTGAAAATTTTAAACAAACAAATTCCGATTGGATACCAGTAAGAAAAGAGAAGGTTATTATGAATGCATGTTGTGTACCAAGTGGTCAATATGTTATGTATTCTCGAGCAAAACAAATAAGACCAGGTAAATGTAAATAATGACCAAAACAAAAAAAATGTTTTACACTCATATTATCGTGTCTTTTTTAAAGGCTCTAGTCCAAAATGGTTTTTAAATGTTGAATGGGACATGAAAGGTATTGATATTAATCTTGATTCAATTATTGGAAAACGTTTTTCTCAACTAATAACAACAATTACGTCGACACATTTGATGGAACCAGTGGTGACTGATGATAGTGGATCACTTATTAATGGTGGTGATGATTTAAATTTAAGTAATGGTAGTCATACGGTAGGAAATGGTTCAAGTGGTAATATTGAATCACAAGATGAAGATGAAAAAGCTAAAAAACAACGACTGGAATATGAACAAGTAGTTCTAGGTCAAAAAATTGATATGCTCAAGTAAGAATAATTCACTGATATATGAATTTGAATATATTTAATTTTGACTGTTCATCTTCATTCTAGGAAAGCGAATGCTCCATTCGATCAAATTCAACCAGAAATGGCTCGTTTTAAACGTTTGGAACAAGAATTAATGCAAAATATTCGTAGAGAAATACAGCAAAAAATGAAAAAACAATCGACAAAAGTAAGAACATCGTCAGTTTTTCTTTGAATAAAAGTTTGAAGAAGTTTTGATACGAAATAATTTATAGCCACAAACTCAGATATTGTCTTCGCAACAACAGGAAATATTGAGACGTACGTCAGGAGTTAGTCCTTCATCTGATCAAATAATGGTAAAGATAGATGTATAGAAGACCAGACTGTTATTGTGTTGTTTTGTCATGGCATGATTAGAGTCGAGATAAAGATATATGCACGATGCATGTAAAATCTTATGTTTAATATTTTTGATGTTGTAAGCACAAAGGATAGCTTGAGCACACCACACCACATGTACCGTGTTATGTTGATATGTTGATATGTTAGAATCTAAATGAGATTGATCACAGATTTTATATCTCTTTGTTGAAATGTTTTGATTTTTAAGAGTGAGTCAGAGATGACGGATAACGACAATACTTTCTCTTAGATTTGACTGATTTTTATTTCTGTGGTAAGTGGACTTAAAGTCTCTATGGTCAAGTTGTTTACCATAGAGACTTCAAGTCTATATCTTTCGAAATGAAGAATAGAAGACTGTGAATATGATTTTTAAATCAAATTGGACTGATATTTGACGTTTTTTTATCTAACTGAGGCATAGAAATAAAACATTCGAATCTCCACATGACAACAAATCAAACGCTATATGTTGTCTTCATCTTCTTAATATATCTTTGCTAGAAATTGAACTAAAAATTGTCAGATTTTCATCTTCGGTTATATCCTATCCCATCCTATTTGACTGACGGTGGTGCATTACGATTCGTTAGTCCACTTTTTTTTTATCAAGGATATATATTAAGAAGATGAAGAGAAAATACAACGTTTGATTTGTTGTTATATGGAGAATCGAATGTTTTATTTCTATAAAATACGTTAGTTAGATAAAAGTTGTCGAACAAATGTTCACTTGTATATAGAAAAACATGCAGAAAGCAAAGACAGTTTTTGACAATAATGATCAAAATTATAAAAACGATTTAGTTTGAAAAAAAACTAAAAGAGATTTCTAGTCAGAACTGATATGTTATCTCTGGATGATCTAAAGCAAATATTTCTCAGCAAAACGAGACGTTTCCGATGTCTCTAGGGCATAAAACTGCACTGAATTCATGAAAAGCCGCGCAGTTTTACAAAAGTCGTGAAATTGACAGAGAAATAGGAAAAAATGTCTACGAAGCTCTTTGTAAACTGATGAATATTCGGAGCGAATTTAATATACTTCGTTTTTTGGATATGGATTTTCTGAAAAGTCAGTTTTTAGCATTTCATTTATAGTTAGTTACTTAGATCGAGAAAAAAACATTGATCAGTGCTAAGAAACACACTTTTCAAATTTATTGACAATAAGTAATCAAGACAGATGCATTAAACTTACTTTTGATCGTTCCTCATTGTATCTTCAATGAATTTTGTTTACTATATTAAATGATGATGGTTGTACTGTAGATATTTTATTTTCTTATTCTATTTTTCAGACTGTGATAAATCGTGATCGTCGAAATGCGTCAGATCATAAACGTGCACAATCGCATGATTACACGTCAAATTTAAGAAATGTCAGGTAAGAATAAATGCTTTAATTTCATCTCATATCTTTACACATGATTTAAAAGCTTTACACATTATTTCTCTGTGCTTAAAAACAGAGCTTCTTAAATGTCTTGTGCACTTTGTCTATGTATATGTGTGTGTGTGTGTGTTTGCACTATGCTTTGTCTCACTCTCCTTGCTTTTAGACATATTAAATCAAATTCTTTCGGTTATTCGGATGCTTCTATTTATCTGAATCATAACAATGGAGAATTTATTAGTGGCACAAGGTAACTTGACTTCATTCTTTTGTATTTTTATTATTTTAATAGTGTGTTATGGACACTATTTCAGTAAAATAAATGTTTTTGTATTTTGATTCTATGATTAATGATATGTAATGATCACCCGTTAAAATGCTTATATGAAAATATTTTGTTTTAATCAATAATTATTTTATATACTACAATTTTATAGATTTTAATATTTCTCTTCTATTTACTTTTTTAGTTCATCTGACAAAGATTTACTACCCTTTCATTCATACAGTCATCCGTCACCTATACGAGAAGATGATAATGAAGATAATTCAAATACACCTAAACCACCCTTATTAAATCGGTAAGAAATCATTTTTGAAAAAAGATATATATTTCCACTGTATATTTATGTTTTTAGCAATAATCCATTTGAGGAGACATATTATAGGTAGTTGAGAAATTTCAGTTTTTTTTTTTATTAATAGGTATTTTAATTTTTTGAAGTTATCTATTTAACAGAATGGGTGGTGTTGAGATATTATTTGTTCAAGTAGTACTCTTAAATAACAACACATGCTATATTTAATGCTATATAAGGATTGTTTAATTAATCATACGCTTATTGGATAATAGTAAAACATGAAGACAGCTACAGACAGCACACAGACAACCCAAAGCAGCTACACAGATATTCACTTACGTCTCCAGAAGTGGATGTCTGTGTAACTACTTTGAGTTGTCTGTGGAGCTGTCTATAGCTGTCTGTGAGTGTCTTCATGTTTTACTATTACCGTGCACTTATTTATTCTTTTACTAGAATTCATCTTTTGCTTGTTTTTAGTATTCCTCAATCATTTGATATTGATGGGAGTCAACAATTACATTCATCATCAAATAATAATTTAAACAATAATGTTGGTATCGGTGAAATAACGACGGCACCAGCTGTCGATTTAGAACTCAATGTACAAGTTCAAATTGCCAGTGGTTCTTGTAATTTATTTACACGTCGTGATTTACTTCAAAATTCTCAAAATAATAAATTACTTCCATCAGGTTCACATTCCATAAATACATCGGCCACATCGAAACAACAACCATCCACTCAATATACTGGTTTATCAGTAGTTGTTAATAAAATTGAATATCAAGTATCAGAATTTTCTTTACCCGGTGTTCTTGTTGATGCACATTATGTTTCAAAGCATGATTCGGCCAATGATACAAACGAATTATCATCAAAACATCAAACAAGTGTTACAAAACGAGCAAATTTTTATTGTCGTGCAACTATTCAATCACCAGTTACTATAATAACAATACATCCGCTATTATTAGATTTTGTTGAACAAATGCTTGAACATGTCAATTTACCCGAACCATCAAAAATAAAACATCAAACATTAGCAAATGGACAACAACAAACGGATGACCAAGCATCAGATAGTCATCTAAATGCCATGTAAATTAGAAAATAGAGTATATCTAACAATTATCTATTCATCTTTTATACATATTTTAGGTTTTTAATTGAAGATCAACCAACATCATTTCCCATTGATGTTGTTGTTAGTATATTTATTCAACCGTCTATTCTTTTATTTACATGTTTACCATCTCATCCCATGGAATGTGAATTAAAATTACCGGCTGTTGATGTTGTCTTCTCATCCAAACGTGCAAATATTGAAATAGAACAATCAAGAATGGCTACGGATGATGATGAAAAAAATATACAAGTTATAGAAAATTCTATTGGTGGTATATCATTTTCATTATTTATGAAAGATTTTAAACTTAATATTTATCATCCATTCAGGTAAGTTTCAATTGAATTATATAATTTTAATAAATTGTTAAACTATTTAATATTATTTTATATAGTGGAGAATCAAAAGTACAACTATTTGAAGATATTAAATCTGGTCAATTACAAACGCGTAATGCTCTCTCTGTTAGTGTTCAATCTGTTTCATTTAATATTTCTCGTACACGACGTACTATTATTGAACAACAACAAGAACCTGTTAATAGTGTTAAATTATCTGTTATTGGTCTTATTAGTCGTGCACAATTTGAATATGATATTCGACGTTTTTCAGAAATATTAACATTTCCAAAAATATGGTATAATCGATCGTTGGCTAGACGTTTGTTTCTAGGTGATGAAAATATATCAACACAAGAACGAAAATCAACACGAGCAAATAGTACGGTAAAACCAGGTAAGTTAATCGTATTTTTAAGTACTATAGCTCTATTTTTATCTAATTCATGTATGCTAAGACAAAAGAAGAAAATAAAACGTGATCTTTATGCAAGTTGTACATGCAAATACTTTTTATTCGAAAAACAAATAGAAATAAACTATAGCAAAACTCTGTCTAATCTAATTTATTGTTTTGATTATTATTTTTTTTTGAATGAATGTTTTTTAAACATGATTTTCTGATTTTTGAATTGATACTGAAGATAATCTTCTTTAATGTACGCTACTATTTCCGATACTGTTCTTATGAATGCATCATCCGTCATCGTTTTCATATCAGATTTGAGAGAATGACCGTAAAATTTTTCCATTAGAATATATTTACAATCAAGAATACTTGTGGATGGATCTGATGAATAACTAAATACTTTTGGAACGAGAATCGATATATGTTTATGAAAATAACAACAAAAACATCAGAGATGCTTCATTTTGTGTGTACTATGTTTCTAGAAGACGTGTAGAGTTGATACGTTTAATACTGGTTCAGTTATGGAATAGGGAAAAGTCTGGTGAAACTAGATAAAAGAAAAATGATTTTAAACACAAACACTTGCTATTTAGCTGAGTACTTATAAAATTCGTTAACAGCCACGAACCGTCCAGAATTAATAAATCTAATACAGTTAATAGACAGAGCTCATAGAGTTGATTATACCAACATCAACTAATATTCGATACTGAAATAACAACTATTAACAGTCAAGATCTAGTCACTAAAATCTATTGGTAACCACTAGCATCCAGAAACGACATGAACTACACGTTACTCGACTCTCCACGTGGGATTAAGTTTATTTTTACGAAATTATAAAGTTAAAGTGATTTAACTGTTAATGGTCGTTATTAAGTATCCGTCTGAATGTTAGCCGATGTTGGTATAATGAACTCGATGAGCTCTATCTATTGACTTAATTCTGGACTGTTAGTGGGATGTTAACGAATTTTACAAATACCCGCAAGAACTATTGAGTACTAATTAGCCTGTTCCAAGTGATATTTTATTTAAAAGAATGAGTTTACTTGTTAATCAGTTATTAATAAGAGCAAGCTACATCTCTTTTCAGTCTACAAATGCGCACTTGACGAATATCATACTCTTTAAAGACTAAATTAGATCGAAACTGTTTCTTTAGCTTCATTTGAAACGAGAATTTCTGTTTGTAAAATAAATATGGGATTCATACTTCCATAACTATCGGTATCTAAACGCTCGAAATGTGTACAACATAGATTAAACGGACAGAGTAAAAATGTTTAAGTTTTCAATAAAACAAATTGAAGATTTTTAACTCGTTGTTTGAACGATAGATGATCAACAAAGTGAACCAGTGTATGTATGAATGTGTGTTATATCCACAGCGAAATGATGAGGATTTTTACGACATGGCAATAGAAAAACAAAATGACCTTAGATATTCTTATTTTTTTAATGAAATAGCTGCAATGACGATGCACTTTACAATTTTGAGTAAGAGTTTATATAGAAAGTGCAAAACTGCCACGAACATGATTATTAATCTATGATTTATTGGACTTTCTATATAAACTCTTACTATTTTCAACTGCTCTCTCTCCAAATTTCAATTTTGAGTATAGTTAATGTGATTGGTAGTTTATTAGGAAGCGGCACGCAGGCATAACAGATGATTATGATGTATCGGCTATACAGAACTTGAATAAAATATCCCATTTCTTTACCAATACTGAATTATTGAAAATGGAAAAAAGTGAAATATTTTGGTTGAGTTTCTCTTTTAATAATCAGATTACAAATCTGGCTTCTGATTGCATATCCTCATAACTGAAGTGAGCTTGTGCAAGTTATTTTTCTAACATTCAAAACCGATGGTAAAGTTACGTGACGTAATGGTTTCTGTTTTATAAATAAACAGAGAACCAATGACACAAACAAAAAACGAACAGAGTTTTGCAAATAAACAAGAAAATAAAAAAAATTTGCACATTAAATATACAAAATGTGATACAGAAAATATACAGATTGTCTAACAGTTTCATGACATATGTTGCTTAGATGAGCGAAATGTTTGTTGTTGTTTTCTGTTTTGCGTGACGTCATTATAGAAACAGTCGATCAGATGGCGATAAGATATAGAGAGTAGTATTTAATGTAATTGAAATATCTGGACATATTGATGGGTTTGTAGTTCTGATGGTACTAAAATAAATAGTTAATTATTTGTATGACAAACAAATATTAATTGATGACTTTGCCGACGGCGCTAAATGTTTTTTGTTGAAAAACATAGGAAAAATCTGATATTTTTCATAGATATGTTTGTCCCTCCAAAGCGATGATTCTGAAAAATCCACTCAACATTGTCTTGTCCGTTCTTATTGCAATCAGTGGGGACGCTCAACTCTCTTGCCTTACGAACATGAATGAAAACAAAAGAAAATGTTGTCGACTTTTAGACGTTTTAAATATTTATGATAAAGAACTGAGAATTCTACCGTTCTTTGTAGCAATTTGTTCACGTTATGTGTTTTTCTTTTTGTCTATTTAGATGTGCCAACAAAATCTTCTAAAAGTGGTGATGCAACTTCATCCGGTATGCGTACTGGAGGTGGTGATTCGTCCGCTTATCCTTCTCGATCACAAGCAAGTCCAAATCAAACAACCCCGATGGGTTCAAATATTAGTACAACTCCAACTGCTACCACTGCAAATATTCACAAATGGAAAACTCGTGTATTATTAGCAATTAATTTAAAAGAATTACATATTTCAATGAGAATGAGTAATGTCATGGGAAAAGTAGAGTAAGTAGTTGTAAAACTTAACTTTTAAATAAGATAAATTATTTTTCTTTCATTTTTAGATGGAAAACAACGGATGTTTGTTCAACTGGTAGTTTATCATTAACAAGCCAAGGACATCGTAGTCTATTTTTTTCCATAGGATTACAGAATTCAAATTTTCAAGCAGAACAAGGAATTGTAGGAGGAATTATTCGTCTGAAGAATCTTCAAACCACAGGTAGATGAATAGCTTTATTCTTGATTTAGATCTAAGCGAATTCGATCATTACTTTATCAGATATCATCTAGAGGCAGCGGAACCGTAGGAACAGTGAGAACGACACCCTACAGATTTGTGAAATATAAAACAGCGTGGAAACGGGATGCAGAACGGCTCACACAATTTGACGGATCTATTTCTGTGAATTTATCTTTTCTATTTTTGACTCCTTTTTCTCTGTTTACTATCAGCGCACATCTGATAAACTATACATAAACGAGGATTTAACCTTAATTCATCCCTCGTTACTCACACCACTTTTGATGCCATGTCAACGTAGATAAAAGTAGAAAATTCTATGTTTAAATACCGGAAAAGTATTTTGATATTTATCTTCAATATTAATTTGATTTAAATCAATTAAAAATGATCTTTCTGAAGAGAAATCAATTTGTCTTCAGTTTTTCTAAAGGAATTCGTCTCCCCAACTTTTAAATCCCGTTACCATATCTAATACTAACAGCGTGTTTAATTAACTCCATCCCGAATTATTTATATTAAAAACTGCATTTATTTTTCTTTATAGGTTTGATACGTCAAGGTGTTCGTGATAAAATGTTAATTGAATCATCACATGTTTTTGATGTAACTACCGATGCTATTGAATGTCGTCTCGATTATATGGGTTCACCAACGCTTATGGCTCGTATTTGCTACATTATTTTACGATTGAAAGATGATCGTCATGCTTCTACAACAACGACAGCTGTCACTCCATCTACTCTTGTCTTTTTAAATCTTGAATGGTCACAAGTTCATCTAATGATTACTCGTTCCACAACACCTGATATCATTAAAATGGCTCATAAACTTAAAGAATTTTTTAAATCACAAATTGCGAACAGTAAAACTTTATTAACATCAATTCAAATGGATTTTAGAGATCAGCAACCTTCGGCAACAGCTCCTAATAAACGAGTGAAAGAGAAGGGTACTGCTGAAGTACCACCAACAATAAAAAAAGAAAAGAAATATGATCATAATGTTGTAAAAAGAATAATTGGTATGAACGGTGGTGAGATTATGTTACAAGGATATAATCTGACGTTAGTTGTATTTCATGGACTCAACTTTAAATGTCGACAATGGGCACTTTTTTCATTGAATGAACCACAAATTATATTTGTAACAGATAAAACAGATAATAATGAAAGTATGTCGTTTTTATTTTTCTCTCAATGAATAAAACTTAGTATATTTTCAATATATTTTAGTTAGTCAAAAATTATTTTTCTATCTTGGTCATCAAGATGGAAAGATGCAAACAGGTTTGAAACCACGAACAAATATGGCAAGTATATCAAAAGTGACAAGAGGCGCAAATGAAGCACCATCCCATTTAACAATTAATGAATGGTTTAATTATGCTAATTCGACAATACCCGCTATTGGTATTTTGAATTTTTTCTTTTTTTCTTATTACTTCTACATGTTCGTTGTCTATTTTAGGCTTAAGACCATTTCCCACAATGGATCCTGAACCACAGAATGGTCGTCCACAAGGTCTCAATAAACATCTTGAACAACATCCAGAAACCATATTTGTACTGCCAGGACTTGAATTAAGATTTCAAACAAAACAACACAATGGTACGCATGATAAAACTGATTAATTACAATTATTACTATTCACTCAGTGACAACATAAATATATGCGCTTACATCACTGAGACTCCCTATTTCTATTGGTTTCTTTTATGTTGCTTGAGAGGTTAGATTTAGTCATTGATGTTTTTTTATTAGACTATTCATTTAGCCAAAATAATACAAAGTAAAGTTATGATAAAAGTTAATTTTGGTAAAAGTTTGTTAAATAGTCCATCATGTTAAGAAAAGATAGATAGACGAAGATCTCTGACGTCACATAATAAAAACAACAATATCAAATGTTTACTGTTAACAGCCTGTTGATGAAAGAGAGAAATTGTTCGGAATTGTGTAGAAAAAGCAAAAAGTATTGAAGATATAACAGAATTAGTTAATAAAGCATTCGGTTCTTGAAGAGTTCGAATTAAAAATGATTTAACTAGAACAGAAGTTTTGAAAGAAGGAATAGTAAGCTACAAATGATAATGAGAAGAACAAGATTGAATCAAAGGCTAAAGGAGATCAAATCTCGCTGATGCAGTATGAACCCTGAAGTTTTTTTTTTACAAATAATTCATCCTGGCTACTCTTCTTCCTTTTACAATGAAGAAAGCTGTAACTCTACTCGTTCTATCTGATACTTCCATTACGTTTCTCGATTTTAATAATTTTTTTGCTATTTTAGGAAAGGTTCATTGTAGTTTTGAAACTGATTTTTACGAACATATTATGTTTTCGTTTAATGCTGAACATTTTTATTTCTTACACGATCTAATCTCATCGTATATGAAAGAAAAAGAGAGAGGTAAGATTGTTCTTAATTTTTTGTTTTTTCCAACTAGTTTAACTATTTGCTTTTTTTTAGCACTTGTACAAGCTTTAAACGATAATAAACCACAAAATCCATCAGTCAAAGATACTCCACCACCACCACCACCTCCTCCTGTAACTTCTCCAGCAACTACGGTAACCTATACGTCTAATCAACAAACAGTTCAAATGCAAATACCTACTTCGCAAGCAACAAATGTTATGATAACAAAAACTGATACAGATAAAATTAAATCAGATGAATTATCTAATGACTTGAGAAAATTTACTTGTCCAGATTCAAAATGGAAATTAGAACCAACTATACGGTATAATTTATATTTTAAAAGAATTATTTTTATCGTAGTTTTTCTCTATTGTTTGATAAAAATAGTTTTTTTAAATCTATTTATTTGTTTATTTTAATACTAACTGTTTGTTGTATATTTTAGTTTATTGACAGCGTATGGTAATGAAGTTGAACCATTTGGTGCCGATTATATTTTACAACGTTTAGGTTTTCGTCATGCTCGTTTAACCATACCAAAATGGTTACAACGTGGTATTATGGATCCATGTGAACAATCAATGACTGTTGTGATGCTTTTACTTATATTTCTACTTCCCGAACGTTTTAAAGAAATGTGTATGAACAGTCCTCCACCAAATACTCATACAAAAAAAGATTAATTCTATTTAAAATACTATCTCTTTTCTGTTATATAACAGTAATCATGAGCATTTATTTTGAAAATACTCATTATCTAGTCGTCTTGTATATCTAAATTAAAAATAATTGTTTATCCGGTTCATGTGTATGTGTTAACCAAGCTTTTCCTCTTTTTTTTCTCAATTTTTCTTGCTCGTTTTAGCGAAATGATTGTTTTTGTTAAAAATAAATATACTTCATATCGCTTTTTTGCAGCTGTTTTCTTTTTTCTTTTATTTTCATCAATTTCTACTATTGGTTAATCTTTTTTTTTCTTTTTGTATCACTTTTTTTACATGAAAATGAGTTGTATATAAAATTTGGCTTTTAAAAAATATATAAACTTAGGATTATGTGTACACTGGTACGTGATTGTTATTTAATCCTCTTTCTCTCTCGTGAGATACGATAGTTGCAGTGTTAGAAAAACATAGAGTCAGGTTTTTTGGAATATTTGTTCGGATCATTATTATAGTGAATATCGAATTCTAAATTTAAATGTATCGTTTTGAAACATTTGACTGCAAGAGTGGCGCGGCCAAGGAGTTCAAACACGAATTCGCAGTTGACGTTTCCCATGCGAATTGTACTTCAGTGCAATTAATCGATACTTCGAACACTGTGTAAACATACCAAATCTGCGAAGTCTATCGAGAAGCGAATTACGTTCGGAAACTGTTGAACGTTTTTTTATGTCGCAACAGTTTGCATTTTCGAAGTGATCGCGAACTGCACTAATGTGCAGACGCGAATTCGGCAAAATTGAAGGAGAATAGCTGTGATAAATATCTAAACTCAGAAAAGGTTGCCCTACGGCTCTGAAAATCTCAAAATTGCGTGCACTTTGCACATTGCACTTAACCCGTATTAACTTGTTGAAACTCGCCCATGAGTGCGTATGATAAATAGCGGAAGTTGAGACCAGCTTCCCTTCCTCCCACTCTAAAAATCGGCACATTGCAGTTAATTCGTATTAAATGCAAATTAAATATGTGAATTCGTAGATGAGTACGTATGACAAATAGTGCATAACGAAATCAGATTCACTACTGCTCATGTTAGAGATAAAAACGAATTTGCAATTTGCACATACAAATTGAATGCAATGTGCAAGGTGCACGCAATCTGCAGATTTTTTGACCTAGAGGAAAAATCTTTTTGCTTTTGATCTACTTTAACAGCAACGAAGTTGCGAATTCTCAGATTTTGCATACGAATTGTTTGCGAAGTGCAAAGAGCAAGCAATCTGCAGATTTTTCGACATCGGGACAAAAGGGTTTTGAATTTTGATAGTTAGCATAGCTCTAATCTGGTATAATAATTTGGTCACGCTTTCTGTGAATTCATGCGTCCACAGCGAAGTGCATTTGCGTTTTAAAGAATATTCTTTAAAACTTGCTCAGCTAAATAATGACAATCTCGAGCAATGTAGTCAAATTTATCCACATCAATACCAGTACGCCTATTTGAAACAATCTAAATTAGCCAATGATTACATTAAACAAAAAGAAAGTCTTTTCCTATCTCTCTCTAGAACTACCTCATATAAAAGTGAGTTTGAGATATCACGCCCCCAATACTGCAAGACATATAAGTAAGAGGAAAAACATAGTTTTTGGGTTATTCTTTGGAGAATGTACCACATTTACATCGACTTTCTGCCAACCGTATGCCGCTTTTAGAACTAGTAGAACTCATCATGGTGATCACAAAAATCATCTTAAAAACTTTTCAAAATAACCGCATGGTAGCCTCCCGGCGAGGCCTCCGAAAGACTTTCCAGCAAAACTGTTTTTGTTATAACTTTGTCATTTCAAAAAATGAAAGGTTCAAACTGCTTTTACAAATACTACTCACCAATATGAACATCTTTTGTAGCAGAAACATTTTCTCCCAGTGTACTGACTGTTTAAGAAAAATTATATAAAAATGCGATTTTTGGTGTTTTTCCCATTCAAATAGCAACAAAATGAAAACCTAACGCCGATGTATGATTTAGAATTCCCAATCTCTTGTCTGTCTAATTGTGAAAAACCACGGAACTTCAGCTATTTTCTAGACTGAATAGTAGAGAAAACGCTGACCGCTAGTTTTCAATTTTCACCAACTTCCGCTCCCTCCCCTTGGCCCACTGCAAATTCTACAGACTGTCTCATACCCATTGCTGACTTATATAGGGGGTGCTGACTTATATAGGGGGTGCTGACTTATATAGGGGGTGCTGACTTATATAGGGGGTACTTCAAAATTCTCAAACATTTGTTTTTGGCCGATGCTTTATCTCCGAGAAAATTGATCTCAAAGTTGAGATTTTTGGAAACCGGGTTTTCTAGAAATCCTAACAACTGACAACGAGGAAATAGAAATTGGCAGCAATAAACTGTTTGTTGATAATTGTCGTGCTGCTCATGGATCAGTCCTAGAGCATGCAGAAGTTTGCAAAGTTCATTGGACTATTTACTCAATCTACTGGACTCGGACTGGACTGAGCTACTTTTTTAAAGTCCATCTAAATCATACATTGGCGTTACGTTTTCATTTTGTTGCTATCTGAATGGGAAAAACACCAAAAAAGAAAAACAAAACAAAAAACCAAACTTTCTTAATTACAAAAAAAATAATTAAATATGCACTATTCGTTCACTGCTGTCAAATTTTGCCAGTTTGGTCAAAGTTGTCAACACAAAGTTCAGTGTTTCTGGAACAGTGCTTAGTAATAGGCCAATCATCACCACTTCTATTATTTTCACCATGGTAACTGTTCTTTGTAAAGATGTGAAGGCATTTTTGATCGCCGTCCGTACTTCAGACATTGTTGCTGCTAAATCTTCTCGTAGAGCTTGAACTACATCTGCCATCGTTTGTGCAGCATCACTTGACGATTGATTGATTCGTAAAAAGCTAGACCGATAATTATGAAAATCGCTGAAGGGACTAGTGGCTATCCATGCGAGACCGTATGATAAATGAAAAAGACCCGCAGCAACTTGATCGGTGAGATGTTGAAGACTTGGTGACGAATAAGATGCTATACAAGCATCGAAATTGCTTCAGCTTAACCCATTTCTTGAAGATTCAAATATTTTTCTTTCACAGCATCAGAACCTATTCTGGCTCAGTTGAAATCAAAGTTAGCGTAAACATTAAGAAACAATCGACTTTTAACTCACTGAAATTCAAGAACCGAGCAGATGTTTTTTGAATTTCTGACTATTGCCGGAGTCGAGTCGGCAAGCAGGTCCGATAATGGAAATATAATACTACAGCGAAATTCCCTTGACTAGATACACTACGCACAGGATATGTGTAGTGTATCTGTGCGCAAAATACGGAAAAATGACTGTTAGAGATTCGATGGATAAGCCAAGCACAAGAGAGAAAAGTAGAAAATTATTTTCTACACGAGAGAGAAATATTTTGTAGAGCTCGATGACTACTACAAATGAGAGAAAAGAAAAAAATTAGACTGAATACTTTTTGTGCTAGAAGGCCTGAAAGTTGGCTATTTTAAAAAACGGGCCTTCAAAGATGACCTTCGTACTCAAAGAGAAACATAGACATCGGCCTTCTTCTTTTTTCATTGATTAAGCAGCTCTTTAGCTTCATTTTTATCTATAGTGCAAGAACTTTTTCTTTTGTTTTGCCTTGAGAAGAGGTGAAATACTAAGTGCCCTTTTTTCCTTTTCGGCCATTTTGTGACAGTTGGCCAGCGCTTGTAAAAATACTAGGACAAGCTCTGAGTATCAGCACTTATACTACTCAAGCTGCTTCTTCAATTACTATGGCAACGTTGGGCGTTGCGGGTAACGATATTGTATGCTGTTGTAAAGCTAAGAAGCCTGTTTGCATTTTTGAATCCTTTTACAATGTAATCGATGAATGTCATAATAATATATCACACGGTGGTCGACATAAAATAGTTTATGAAATAAATTCTCACTATTCTTGGTTACCTCGTTTTGCTGTTGACATTTTCTTGAAACAATGTTTACCATGTCAGTTACGTAAACCAATTAAACATCATGTTGTATCAAAATCCATTATTTCTTTAGGTGTAATGACACGTTTACAAATTGATTTGGTAAACATGCGCACCAGACCAGACCAGACCAGACAAAGTTTCAGAAAATGTTGTTTATAATTGGATTCTTAATTGCATAGATCATTATTCCAAATTTTGTTGGTCATTTCTATTAAAAAATAAAACGGCGGTTGATGTATCAGTTAAATTGAAAAAATTGTTTTTCACATTTAGTCCACCTCGTTTGTTGCATAGTTATAATGGTCGACAATTCGTTGCGAACGTTATAACAGAGTTGAAGTTGTTGTTTCCCAATATGTGTTTTATACGCGGTAGACCAAGACATCCACAGTCTTAAGGTTGTATTGAGCGTGCCAATAGTGTGCTCTGTGATGCATTAGGGAAATGGATGACACAAAACGATACAACTCATTGGTGAAGAACTATTACCTGTTGTCTATGGTATCAACACACGTATGTCCAGCACAATTAAAACAAGTCCTTATCAGGTGATGTTTGGACCTGCGCCGAGATCGCAGAGTGATTTTTTGAAATTAGTTGCTCAAGATGAAATTTTGGATGAGGAAGATTTACCAGCTCCCGTTGCTCTGGACGGTGATGTTGATGATGATGTAGTACTTTCAAACGAACATGATACCACCTAGGATGATGTTATTGATCCTGATGTTACACAATTTGTTCAAAAATTAACTGACGAGGCTATATCAAATTCATTAATTGATATAATATCACCAACAAGAAACTGTACCTCGTCTATCGGTAATAATTCATTTGTTGTTAATCTTATATCTTTCGATTCGCCACCAGAAAATACTGCATGTACTTCAAGTTCAAAAACAAACAACAATGATTTACTCTCTCTTCTTCTTGACGACGTAGATTTTAGTTTAACGCCTACTCATTGCACACAAGATGCATTGAGTATGTTAAATGAAATAACATCACCTGCTTTTCTTTCCTTGTTGAATTCAAATGATTTTTCTTCTAAAACAATCGTCTCTTCTCTTGATCTTAATTTATCATCAACACAACCTTCTTCCTCTTCTCCTTTACCATCAACAGCATCTAGACATGATTTAATACGACAGACCGCAACGAATAATTATTTAACTAGTGAATAAAAAACGAATGAAATTACATCATAATTACGTTGGTAAACTAACAGATAAATTTAATATAAGTGATTGTGTTGGACTCCAAATTCATACTGCCGATCGTACTAACACGGACCAAAAAATTTTTACCTTGTATTGTTATTGAAAAAAATTAAAAGGGTGACTCCATTGTTTTTAAATGGTGTGTCAATACGGTGTACTACAAAATGCATTCTCAGTTGATCATTTTGTTGATTTAAAATCTTCTTGTCCACAAGTTTTTAAAAGATTAAAAGATATTGGTGAATTAAATGATATAAGTTTTATTGAAGCATGTAAAAATTGTGTACTAGAGGATCAGTTAATGGTACAACGTGTGATTGTAAAAGTAAATGTGCAACAAAACATCGTGCGTATAAAAGAGCTAGAGTTGCTTGTTCTACAAAATGTCATAGTAAAAAAGGGGCCTGCAAGAATATGGGGATTAAAATGAGCGTTGCTTAAACTGTACATAGTTGTTGTTTTTTTGCTTTGAGAACTACACGTGTTGTGAAAAATCATGAAATGTAAATATCTTGATTAATCTTAGTATTCATTACTAATTAGAATAAGTAAAAACTTTACAAAAACTAAATTTTGGAAATGTACATATCGAACATTATGAATATACAATCAGGCTATATTTTTTATACAAAAAATTTAAAAAAGAAAACAAAAAAATCCTAGACCACTTCAATAATCATGCCACCTTTAAGCGATGAAGTGAATAAGTATCTTATTCAGTAACGACCTATTCTCATTACGAGTATGAACAAGAGCGTTACTGGAAAGATGAAACCAAGGGCATGTTTTTGTATCTTTGCTTGATTTTCTCTACGATAAAATTGAATAACTAAAGGTAATATGTACTTTTTTACCGCTCATCCCACCATTTTGTTTTTATTTGAATTTTGACCGAACAAATTTAAAATTTGACCGAATTTAAAGTTTGTCCGCAACATATACATAGAGTGCATTTAAACAAGTTGAACCACAATAGAAAAAAAGAACTATATCAAGATAATCAGTAAATCCTATCGTAGATAGTAGAGGTATAATTATACTCTAAAGAGAAAAGCGATTGTAATAGGACATATAAGTCGGATCATAAAAAGCCACATTTTAGTGTTACCTTGAAAGTTATATGGTGCTGTTAGTCACTTTATAGCGTCTTTGCTCTAGTCACATAGAGATACGTAAGTCGGATCCCATATAGTCGTATTTTAGCGACTCTTTTGAAGTCGGTTCCGTGTGTCATCTGTAAAAAGTACGCGTTTAGAATTATTTTTTCGTTTCTATCGAAAGCTAAATTTGTCACCTGTCATACGAATACGTCACGTTAACCACACAGGCGCACCTAGAACGCAACTGTCACATCTTCAAACGGTAGAATATTGCCGCAACTATCTTAAAAAGATTTCACAAAAGAATGTAATTGTTTGACTATTTCAATGAAGAAAGGATATGGCCACGTTTTCACGTTTATCAATATTTTCAAGAAAAGAAATTTTTAATTTGCCTATAATCTAAAGTACATAATAATTAAGAAAAAAAACTCAATCAATATATGTTTGATTCTATTAAGATCTGAGGTGATGTATTTAAAACATGTTTGCGTGCTTGTCTTGAAGTTGTGAACATTAATGGTTTTTGTTCAACAATAATTTCTTCCATTTCGTCTTCTGTATCTTCAGGCTCTGATTTTGTCTCTTTAAGTGTTATTTTTTTTCTTTGTGGTAGGGAAGTGATTATTGTCGAATCGCTTACCGTATTTAGAAGTTCACTTTGTAAATCTGGTACTGAAAAATAATTAGTTACATTGTCTATCCCTATTTCCGGACTAGTATTTCTATCGTATACCCATGTCGCTCGTCCATCCACCAAATCAACATCATTGAATTTTTTATAATCGAAACCTTGTAGCGAACTATCACAAGATCCAAATCGATAACCCCATAAAATTTCACTGGGTAAATAGGATGTACGAAAATGACATGAGAAACCTGTACAATCAAAAGCTCCTTCGATAATAGCAATGAGTTCAAACTTTTGTTTTGGTAATGTTGCACGTTGAATACTATATAAAGGACTATTTCGATCGATAATATGTTCAACAATTGTTGGACGAGGAAAAAATAATTGTCCATTTCGTAATCGAGTTAATTCCATATCGTAAATTTGATGCGGTATTATTTCACCTTCTTCAGTTGTTCGTGAACGAATCATAAGCAGACGAACGTTGGCAAATATCATTTGTGATGATGATAAATTTCCTAGAATTAAAAATAAATAATTAATTTTAGATAATAAAAAAAGTAGATGGAATTCGTACAATATATATGCTCACTGATTTTAATAAAAAAACTAACAATGAAATTGATTACGATCCAAACTCATTTAGATATCAATTATTATAATATAAAATGTAGACAATTTTCTCTTATTTTGAGCGTGTTAAATGAAACCATTCTTTCTCTGGGAAATAAAATCATTGATATTTGATAACTCGGTTTACCTATGCGAAATGCAAGTCCCAATTCGTTATCACGTGGTAGAATAACAGCTTTCTCGCTGAATACAACATATTGTGATTTTTCTAGAATTATTCAAATAGAAAATTGCTGTAGTAAAACATATTTTCTTGTATAATTCAGTTTATAATAACAATATACTTTATGATCTTACGTACGTATACGAACCTGTTGGTCTTGATAATTTTGTAAAGACAACCTGAGCTACGATTACTTGTAAAATATAGCCTAATGTCGATTGAATTGTTAACAACAAAACACCTCCCATACATTCCGTTGTTATATACCTTGATCCATATCCAATTGCTAATTGAGTTTCAATTGAAAATAACAATGCACTAAAAAAATCGTGAACATCATGTACACACGTTTCACGACTAGACGGAGTCAGTGTAGCATTAATATCAAGTAATTGTTGTTCTTCTGCTGTTAACACAAAATCACCATGTTCAATTGAAACGAGAAAATATAGAAAGGCAAACATGATCCAACTTGATACAAAACCACATACGAACAGTGTAATAACCAGCCACCATTCTGCTTCCATAATGAATATGATAAAATTACTGTGAATACTTTGAATACGTTGTACCGATTCATAATCAACATTAATATGGCCATATTTTTCAACGAAACGATATTCAGTTGATTTAGGTTCAGTTGATTTAGGTTCAGGCTTATTAGCTGCAGTAGATGCACGATACAAATACTTTCTTCGAGTGTCCATATCATGCATATTTGATCAACAATTAATGATTTATTATCAACAAAAAAAGGTGGAGAACAATAGATTTCTGTATGAACAAACACCAGTGAAATAAAATTAGAAAAGCAGAATGCTGAATAGTTGTTGTTGTTAATCGTATTATTCACTTACTAAATAGAAACGTTGTTCAATTATAGTTTTTTAGAATAAACTATGCAGTTTATCTCAGATTAATAAAGCTATATTACTTAAGAAGCACCAGGTGTCTTAAAGTATGTTTTGAGAGTTTTTAGTACAAACCCTCATTTACAAAGTTACTATAAATTAGTAACACAAGTTACAGTTTTTGGTCTATTAATAGTCTTGTATGAACAATAGACACGTTCGAATCATTTCCACTACGGGAATGAGAATCCGACCGTGGTAAGAAATTATAATATTATCAAAACTTAAGTCCGGAGTGCCTTCAGCTGTAGGGAGTTCTCTGGTTTTAATTGTCAACTGGTTGTCGTCGTTTTATATCATTATTTTATAGCCGGAAAAAAAAAATTAAGTTGGTTTTGAGTTGTTGAAAGCAGTTTTTCGTATCCAGCACATTCGAAAGACAATTTTCTGTTTTGGGCGAGGGGGCACTTCCAAAAGTTTAGAAAAAATTTTGAAACAAAATGGCGGAGAAGAATTTCCATGGGAGGACAATATTAGTTTGAAAACTTCTCCTGAACTGTTCGAAGTACCTCTCGCCAAAAATAGAAAATGTTCTGACGAGGGAAGATCCCCAAGTGTGCAATCGCTTTTTGCTTGAACTGTAGTGGACTGATACGAAAAAGCATTTTTCAGCAACTCAAAACCAACTCTCTTTTTTTTTGTTCCAGTGATATAGTAGATAGATAAGTGGTAGGAACAGACATGTTTTCTTACTCAGAATGTCTTTTACGTCGATATGTTAGAGATTCGATCATTCATATGAGTATGCTATAATATATGGATAAACCATGTTTCCGTCAAAAAAGAGGGAAGAGAAAAGCAAAGACTCCTTATCGACTAAGGTCATTTATATCTATTATGAAAAAAATCTGATTTATACTCATGGATGCATCTCACGCAGGATGAAACAAGGAGAACAAACTCTGTTTTTACCTGTAAAAGAAAAAGAAGTGAAACGAGCAGAAAATGAAATTTTGTCCAGTGCTATTTGCTTTAACTCTAGTTCTTCAACATTAAGTATATGTCACATTGTACACCACACTTTTCAGTAAGTGATCAAAACAAGTTTCAAATTACAGATAATCATCATCCTAGTCCAAACTCTCTTCCCCATTATTAATTGCTTAGTCATAAACTATTCTTAATTTATTCATATCATTAAATGACTCTCAAACAATCGTTAAAATACATTTTTTCTCTATGTAATACAGCCCGTAATAGAAAAGGTACGCTCTTGTTATAGGTGCTGTATTGAATAATATTACCTGATCACTTACTGGTTCTTTAACAGTGTTTCACTGCGTGTACTGATTATTTAATATAAAATAGGTGAAGTCACGTGTGAAAAAAAACGAAAATATGAATATATTATTAGAGTCCTATGGAATAAGATATCTCATCTTCAATGTCTAGCATAGGTGACATTCCTAGTGAATGGACTTGAAGCCAAGCACTTGAGCCAAGCACTTTTCCACAAGTAATTTTTAAGTACGTAGAGTTACCTGTAAAGTACTTGTCCAAGTACTTGGTAAGTAACTTACAACTACTTGTTTAAAAGTTCACAATTGATTCAAATACTTAAAAGTAAAATGTCAAGCACTTATCGATCATTTCTAAGTAAACATGATTCAAGTACTTTCACATCTTGGCTAGATATTTCTTTCGAAGACTAGCTTTTTCAACGTTGAAATATTAGAATAATCCGAAGAATGTCTGTCTGCAATCTAAATAGTGATGCGTCACCATGAGACTGAAGGCAGACGTACTTCAGATCATTTTGACATTGCAACCCATGTTGTCGAGACCGGATGAAAACCGGCGGTTGACCACGGTTATTTTAAGAACCGATGATTAACTGCGATTATTTCAGCTGAAACCATAGCAACACAGCAGTTATTTAATTGTGAGGTTAACTGTCGGTTTTTCTGCCGCGTTGCTATGATTTCAGCTGAAATAACCGTGGTTTACCGCCGGTTTCGTTCAGTTTCGACAACATGGATAACATAGCAGTCTTCAAAACTAATACGTAGCTAAGATACGCAAATCAATAAGACTAAGCAGGTATACACCAGTTACAGAATAGTTATTTCCGACTGCTTTTTGGGGGTATCCAGCAAAATTATTATAACGCAGTTATAAAGAATCGTTTCGACTTGCGAAACGCCTCATTTTGTAAAGACACATTTTAACAAATACACATGTGTATTTGTTAAAACAAAAAAAGTTTAAAGATAATTGCGTGTCAAATAGACGTGTTGTAAAATGCCATAACTGTACATGATAACTGGCCACCAGTTATGAATAATTGTTTTTGTCTCTCTATTCGCTAAAAAACCTTCTTCCTTTTACTCCTTTTTTTGTTCGATGCAAATACACAGAGAAACATTTATTTACAAAACGATACACTGTGCAAGTCGGGGTGGCTCTCAATAACTATGTTATAACAATTTTTTTTGATTCCTAATACCAGTTATATTACTAATGCATACTATAAGCAAGAATATTTCAAAAGGACAAATACAGAGAAATTCTAAGCAAGGGATGAAGAAGGTATTTCTATATTATGCGCTCTGATATGAAAAGCTGCCACTTCTGTATTACCAAACATTTATAATTTGTTTTGTAATACGGAAAAAGTGTACTTTCTGGCCGATTGCCAATTTCATAAATTTCTAGGGCAAAGCTTCCTGATCGATGACTCTTTTTTCTTTATTATTATATTTTATCGTAAGGTAGCTCCCCCTATTCTTGGAATCAACCTTTTTCGTGAAATTGTCTTCAACTCTACTTATTTAAGAGACATCAGATTTCGTGCGAGCTGTCTTGCAATTCCATTGACATTTATTCTCTGTTTTAGCTCTCTTCTCATTGACTGGTCCGTGAGATACCTACTAGCCATTTTTCCATGTGTTCCACACATACATTTACGCAACTCTTTTATATGATCCGATTTTAGATTTTGAATTGGATAATTGTTGTTGATTACAATTCTTTTGTAATGTGTTTAAGGAAAGATAAAACTGTCCCCAAAAACGTCTAAGAATCACGAAAGAAGTACGTTTTTTTGTTGGTGGTTAGATTATAAGATAAATTCAAGAGAACAATCGAAGACTATTTTTTGAAAACACGGTGAATCAGTTTTGACACTGTTGTCTGGGGCCTGTTTCTTAAAAAAACTTAAGTAGAAAATCTTACTTAAGTCAGAAAAGACAAAGACTTTTTTGGACTTAAGTTTGACTTAAGTAAGATTTTCTACTTAAGTTTTTTTAAGAAACAGGCCCCAGGTCGTTTCTATAATATTATATCAACTGATATTTTCAGTCTTGCCGGATCATAAAAGCGCTAGCTCAATATTATAGTAACATTCAGCCATGTTCCTAGTCATAATCAAGTCGTGTTAGTTGTTCTCTTTAACGTTATTTCATTTATGTTTAAATTCCTCATTTTTCTATTTCATGCTGCTAATACAGTGATGATTCTTTAAATATAACTGCATTGAAATTTGTTTCTACGGATGACTTGTATTTTGTCAATAACAAAAAAATCATATGTTCGGGTTACGTGTGTTGAACTTTGTTAAACCGCGTTTTATGTTTTCATTTCGAATAATAACGAATATGTTTTCAGTTTTAGATTAAAAAAATTAAACACAAATATCTAATGTGGAATATATTCGAACGTATACCAGAAGAATTATGGAAGGCAATGTTTGACTACATAACCATCTGATTTTTATCGAGGTTTTTGTAACTTAAACTCATCATCTTCAATAAAAAAATCGATTTAATATGCTGATCACAGAACAATGATGACTATGTATAGATCTATAGCATACCGATATTTTTCTATTAAATATCCCTTCTATTGATCCAACGACTTTCGCAAAAATTGAATCGAGCAAATATGTAAAGTTAAGATTATTGATTCTTGCCTCATATAATTAGGATCTCAACAAGAACACTTACGTATTTAACATCATTAATCATAAACGGTCGTAATGTATATTTAAATGATATATTACTATATTGTCAACATTAATATACGATGGTTCACATATTCACAAGTCACATTCTCGTTTGGATATTGAATAATTAAAATTTCGTTCAGTTTCACTAACATCAACATTATTCAACCAAATTGAAATATCTCGACGTGAACAATATGACCCAAACCAATCATGACATGTTGCTTATCAACAACATGATGTTAAACTATCAACTATTCTAACACTGAAATAAAAAAACGTAAAGAAATTTCAACACTATTTCATACGTCGTTACGATGTACAAATCAAATTATCATTTTATTTACAGAAAGAGATATTTTTGATCAAATTGAAATTTAAAATATGATATGAGTAACTTCGTTGAGGCTAAAATAGAATGTTTTAATCAAAATTGTAAATTATATTGAGAGAAATTTTGAAAAATGCTATTTTCTTTTCTTTTCTAATCAGTTAGATTTCTACACGGACAAAAAATTCCTAAAGTTTAATAATTGTATTCTTTACTTTGATAATACGTGTTTTATTTTTATATTTTTCTTCCATTTATCTTCTAGAAAGCGTCACAGAAATTGTAAGAAAATATATACATATTACTCAAACTTCTTGTTACTCTTTTGTAAACGTTAGCTCTTGAAAATGATTGTTGTTACTTATAATCGAAACGTCACTTAGATAAATAAGCGACAAAAAGTTATTGAATAACAAAGAGTTTTGATAATTCAGGAGAAAAGTTTTACAAATTTACAGGATCTAGCCACTTTTCCACTCGCTACTATCTTCCTGGAGGAAGAACATATAGACACCGATTATGTAGCATGATAATACGTACGAGTGATCCCCCCCCCCTTATTTCTTGCCTGGTTACAAAATCTTACTACCGAAAACCGGGTTTTCTACTGAATACCGTACTGACTCCATCGAAACTTTGCCCGTTCTCGAACGGTCCTGAGGTCGAACGCGAAAACCACTTTGATGTATGAGAGTCTAGAGTCTGAGGTACAAATTTGAATTTGAACAGGCAGAGTTTCGATAGAGTCGTTTGGATACGCAATGTGGCCGACTCGGGGCTTTGAACTAGAAACATCAAAACATACAGGTCATGTTTTTTTTAAACTTCTTTAAATAACTAGCTAAAATGCAGAAACGATAGGTTTTTTCCTAATTTTCGCTCATCGCGATATGTGCGGCTAAAATATTTCGTTAATCATAGAGGAGTTTTAATGTTTTTAGTTACTTCTTCTCACTCAATATTTTGGATAGTATCGTTATGACAACAGAAATGTTTCCATGTAAACTACTTGAATTACTGTTGCTGCTACAGCAACTGGATTTTTTAAATTGTGTTTTGATTGCGAAGCTGTTCAAATGATCAACTTTTACTAAAAGACTTCATAATTATTTCCCATGAATAGAGATTATCTTATCCGATACTGTAAACTAATTTGATCATACATTTGAATTATTCAAGAGATGGCCACACCAGAAGTAATGCCAAACGAAATGTTTGAAGAAATATTTCAATATATTCCGTCGTGTGATTTATATTATGGTTTTTATAATTTAAATTCAAGAATTAATTCTATTCTTCATCATCTTCATCAATGGAAATTTGATCTATTATATCAATGTTCAATAAAACATGATTGCCAAGATTTGATTTCGAAGTTCAATAAACAAATTATATATTTATTAATGGATGCCAATGATTTTTGTTTACATTTTCAATCAAAAAATTATATTAATTTAAAATCTTTAGTATTACTATGTGAATCAATAACAACTAATCAATTGAATGAGCTTGTTCATCAACTAGGTTCATTAAAACAACTGACATCATTATCACTAACACTCTGTTGTCATGAAAATTATAACTATGGACAAATATTATTAACTATTCCAACATTGAAAAGATATCTACTCTCGGGCGCTGATTATACTAAATTTAAATTTATTCTACCAACAACATGTATCATATCTAATCTTGAATATATGAATATTGATCCATTCTCTCCCAATAGTATCAACGTAATTATTAATCAATTATTAAATTTAAAATATTTAAATGTGGATATATTTGAACAGTTAACACCGTCATTATTAACAATAAATAAAAATTTATCATTGACTTATTTAAGAATTAATATACATACAACAAATCAATTTGATGAATTTGAAATTTTTGTTGAATATTTTCCAAATTTAAAACATTTATCATGTTGTATTTACTCACCAAATGATTTCAATTTTATTAATGATCAACGATGGCAATCGTTGATAACAACAAAATTAATAAATCTAAAATATTTCTATTGTTTTATTGCACATTTAGAGTCTGAAATTAAAGAGCAAGCAAAAACAACATTACTATCATTTCAAAATGAATTTTGGCTTCAGTGGAATACAAAATGTGTTTATGATTGTGAAAATGGTAGTATTTGTATTCAGACTCAAAATTATGACTATGATTACGATTAATTTGTTCTTTTCTTCAGATTTCTCACCTCTTCTGATCATTATTAAGAATGTTCTCATTCTCTCGCTTTCTTGTAGGATGAAAAATTGAATGAAAATAACAGTCATGTATATATTATATATGGGCGTTGTGTTGTAATATCAAAACTCTTTGTCATATATAAAGAATTCTAACAATATATTTGTCTTTTGCAAAATATGTTAGAACAACAATCAATAAAAGGATAAATGACCACTGTTGAAATTCAAATTATCAAAATTTTGATAACATTCAACGTATATATTCACAATGGGTACTGTATTTTGCACATACGTGTAATAAAGCAATTGTTTCGTAGATTTATTTTAGAAAATATTTCAATATATTCAATTCGATAAGCTTTTATATTGTAATTTTTACAAGAGACATTCTCGAATCAACTCTACTCTCTATAATCTTTCTCAAAATAGAATTCATTTAAAGTTACGATAAAAATCTATGATTGCATTTTATACATTTGTTTTGAAAATATTCTCAGATTTGAAAATCATGAAATCATAACATTTCAATGAACGAATAAATACCAATATAAGCTACATTCAAATATTTGATACTATTGTATCTTGTTTGTTGTACGGATGAGAGACATGATTACAATTGGATTTTATTAGTAGTTGGGCCATAGTCGACGCCGTATTGAAATATATAAGTAATCTGAATCGATTTTAAGCAGATGATGAATGGTTTCATCTTTTGTGAAAATATCGAAGAATAGGTCATACATTTAGACTAGATTTTCACTGATTTTCTACTGAAAACACGTATTGCCATGAAACTCAATATAATATATCTTTCAGGTACCTTCCAGCTTTCCAAAAATCATTTTACGTGAAGCTCTGATGAAACTTGATGCTACGCGTAAACAGCGGCGCGCGTGAAGAAGTTAAAGCTGGAGGGGTGGTAGTTTCAAAAACCAGAGTAAGTTCAAAAAGACTTTCTGGCAAGTTTGATAAAGTAAAAGTCGCTCTGCCACTGCGCTTAAATCATGATAACGAAGGGAGCATATGACTTCCATATTGTAAAGGACACGAACGAATAAACAAGTTTGTTTCAAGTTTTCTGAATGTTTTTTTAAATTTGTTAGAAAAATCTGTTTAAACAGTGGTTTAAATAAACTTTTTTTGTAAATATAACATATTACCAAGTCTTGGTTATTGAATGCATTACAATCTCGTATCTATGGAATTTTTGGTAAATATTAGTTTATCAGTAAAAAGTTCAATTATCTGCGTTGTAAGGTTCAGCTAATGCAAACCTACAGTGGAATTTATTTTTGACTTTATTATACATATTCAGATTCAGTTTAACGAGCTGATTACGAATAACATCTTCCGAGCCTCCAAAAGTCATTTCTTCGTGGAGTAAAACTCAAATTACTGAGAA